>KK119427.1:45920-74092 GCA_000611955.2 Stegodyphus mimosarum
GAGGTAAAATTCTGAACACTGGTAATTCCGACTTGGGTTCGATTCCAGGCGAACGGGATGGCAGCATGGACGTTTCCGTGGTTTTCTCCTTCTGCAATGTGTATATGAGCCATTTTCCCTTAGAAATTCCTCCACGAAGGCGATCCTTGCCTTAGGCAGATAGCCCTAGTGTGCTTTGCAATAATCAACTAAAGCAAACCAAAATTCTTTGTCATCATAGACTGTGTGTAACTCTCATGTTTGGGCAAAGCAACTTGATTATTTTTGCCGAAATCTCAGAAAGAAAGGCAGATGGATTCTTTTTATTAACAATTATACAATTATGTAACAGTTATGTAACAGTTAACTTTTTATACAATTATGTAACAGTTATTTATGTAATAATATTAAAATCTTTATAGACTGAAAACATATTTTGATGCTTTGTAATACGAAGATGTTTCACATCAGACCAATTTCAACCAACTTTCCCAAGCGAGCAACTTCGATTGTACGAGGAATAAATACGACTTTACAAAAATTATTGGTGGAAGTTTATCTCCGCAGTATTTTTGCAAGTTTATTTCCCAATAACAGAAATTTATCACTTGTCCAGTGCTTTCATCTCCAGGAAAAAGGGAATGCCTCAAGGTGGGTCTGTAAGTACTTGGATGCGAAGGCCCATTTTCAACCCCGTATTAACTTGTTAGTTGTGCAGTTTCTTCTCAATCAGAAGAATGTCAAATAGCAATCTGTGTTCACTGGTATACAAAAATTATCAATTCAGCATTAAAACGCTTCATCACCACTAAATATGCATTAGAGAA
This sequence comes from Stegodyphus mimosarum, assembly GCA_000611955.2. Classification (NCBI taxonomy): domain Eukaryota; kingdom Metazoa; phylum Arthropoda; class Arachnida; order Araneae; family Eresidae; genus Stegodyphus; species Stegodyphus mimosarum. The sequence continues at coordinate 46,727 of KK119427.1, forward strand.
TTTTTCCATTATCTGAGATGCTTAGAGGCATCCATAAGAAGTTTATGTTACAGGGCGTTAATACTCCTATTCTTTTGTGATAGTTTTATGCAAAATCGATGGCTGATTTAACAGAAACGTCAAGGATATCATTATAACAATTTCGTCAATTACGTACCTTAGATAAAAATACTGTTAAAGAGATAGGATTTCTGTTAGAATATGTTGCTAAAACTCGAAAGATGTTGCATCTTAAGTCGCTAAATACGATTTCAGAATAATATGAACTGATTTATTAGCGGTCCTATAAGTGTGTTTAAAATGGAAATAAGTTTTAAAAAAATAGCAATGTTTTTCATATAAAATGAATTTAAAAATTCAGCATTAGAATGAAAAACTCGTAGAGCTACTCTGCATTACAAGCAGAAAATGAGTCTTCTACAGATAACAGAAGTCATTTAAAACAATTTTCTAATTAGTAATGTATTTAAAATATAATTATAAGCGATAAGCGGCGGAGGACGTGGGCACTGTCCCTTTACCATTTGGGCTAATCAGTACAGCACCACGTCCACCTTTATCTAGAGTTGCCTATACATTAGCAATTACATTATACAATGAAGAGTTACAATTGGCACGTTGTGCCTTGCGTTAGCAAAGACCGTTTATAATATATACCTGGTTACAATTAAACACTTGTATTTGATTATAAAAGTCCTGGTTATACATTATAGATTATGGATTATATACATTTCTACCCTACATTTGTGCCTTGGTCCGGCTGAACATATGACGCATTACATTACCTTCATACACAAAACAATATTATACAACATAAATGAGATACAACTTGATATACTACTTATCAAACCATTTGCTTATATATCGTATCTAAATAGTTAAACATTACTGATTAAACGCATTAAGTTAAACACAGGAGAGTTAGTTTTGCTCAGGTGAAACATTACACAAGATTAATTATACACAGGATAAATTTCATACACAGGGTGCGCCTTAAATTGTCATCTGCACCATTTTATACATATTGCAATTATACAGGTTGCATCCATTGTATATTGCGATACATGATTTAATACATTATGTACTACGCATCATATTAATAAGACGAATAACTCCTTACCTTAACGTTACATTAACTTAACATCGATCAGTACTGATTGCATTACATGTTACATTACATACTACATTCAAGTTAATAAAACGAATAACGCCTTACTTTAGAATTACATTAACTTCACTTCAAGCGATACATACTACATTACATATTACATTATATATTACGATACGTGAATGAACATTGCATTATATACTACATATCAAATTAATACCTTACCTTTACATTATATTAACTTCACATCAACTTATTACATTAAAATTCTTTCCTAATAAACCTTATACTGATAGATTACAATAGGGTTATTTTACGCAGGATACGCATTAAATTATCACAGAACACGCATTATATTATCATTATGCACTGGATACGCATTATATCATACACGGGGAAATTAATAACACATAGGAACATTATACGCAATAGGGAGTTACAAGCATGATACGTGTTAAATTATACACAGGTAAAACATTATACAGTATAAATTATACACATCATAAGCTTATACACAGGATGCGTATTCAATTGCCATCTGCACCATGCCAATTGTACCCGTTACTCGATACACTGCCTACATGTTATACATAATACTATTATACAGTTTGCATTCACATTGTTTCAGTTGGGCTTTTACATTGTGAGTCATGTTGCTTATTAACCAGTACATACTGCATTATATATTACATTATATCTTATGATACTTATTACACTATTACGACTACATTGCATATTACATTATATATTACGATACATGACTTACACATTAGATTATGTGCTACACATCAAATAAACAAGATAGTGCATACATCGTTTATCAGTACATATTGCACTACATATTACATTATATATTGCGATTGGACAGTTGAAACAATAAATGATGAAATGTGTACAGCTGAAATTTGCGCGTTTTAATGTACGATATGCGTTGAAAACGGCGCAAATGTGATCTACATTTCAGCTAATCTCCACGTAGAAGATATATTAAGAATTCTATCATTTTTAAGAAAAAAAGAAAATGTCCTTTAATATGGTCATTTCTGCTTCTGAAGAATTTCCGAAAACATTGCACTTAAAAAATAAGGTATTTTGTATGCAGTCAATGGACGGGCTCTAATCGTAGCTCATTTGTTATGAAAAACATGTTTAGTGCAAAATCCTGGGATCCTTTTCAGCAAAATGTTATATTACACTCATGTCCAAAATTATGTTTACACGCATAAATTCGCTGATTTCTCAGAGACTATGATTTGTAATTTAATGAATTTTCGTGGAATCATACATAACATGATGACACATAAATGCAAAAGAAAAAATTGAAGATCACCTCATATGATATAAAATTGTAGCATGAAACAATAAAAATGGTAATAAAGTGTGACAAAGAGAGTTAAGAAAAAAAGGAATGATTCAGGAAAAGAATTAAGTCTTACGAATTTAATATGGAATATGATCACCCCTGACTTGTACACACATATCACAACGTGTTTTAAGGCTGGAAATAACGTTGTTAACCACAGTTTGGGGAATTAATCTCCACTCTTCCAGCAATGCCGTCTTCAGAGCATTTACATCTCTAGGAGGAGGATGTATACGTGCAATTGCTCTTCCAAGGTAGTCCCATAAGTTCTCTATCGGGTTAAGGTCAGGAGAGTTTGGTGGCCAAGGTATTCGCTTAATGTCTTCACTTTCAAGGAATTCATCAACGAGGTTTGCTCGATGTGGACGGGCATTATCATCCATAAATAAAAAGTCAGGTCCATATGCACCCCTGAAAAGTCTTACATAAGGATCTAAGACCTCATCCCGATATATCTGGCCTGTCACAGATCCGCTGCTGAACACGTGTAGGGGCGTACGTCCATCGATCATTATTCCACCCCATACCATCACACCTCCACTACCGAAACGGTCACGTTCCACAATGTTCGAGGGATCATTTCGTGTTCCTGACTCCCTCCAGATGTAAACACGTTTAGAATCACCAGTTAAACTAAACCGCGACTCATCAGTAAAGAGAACATGGGACCATTGATGTTCAGTCCAGTTTTGATGTTCTTTACACCAATTAAAGCGATCCCTCTTTTTCTGTGAAGACAGTAAAACACATACCCTTGGCTTTCTGGCATAAAGGCCTTTTTCATTAAGCCTTCTGTATATTGTTTGCCGTGATGCAACAGTTCCAGTGGCGGCTGCAAGCTCTGAACTTAACTGGCGAGCAGTAGCCTTTCTGTTACGACGGGCAGTTAATGCCAGATACCGATCTTCAGAAGCAGTTGTCATTCGTTTCCGACCTTGTCCAGGCCTCCTTACAACACTTCCATCATTTTGAAACTGTTTCCATAGCTTAGAGACTGTCTGTCTTGAAATATTCAGACATGTGGCTGTTTCCATGATTGACTGCCCTGCTTCTAAACGGCCGATAATTCGCCACTTTACAGATTCTTCCAAATGATACTTCGAAGCCATAACAAACCGCTTTGAGTCCCTACACACTGAAATCAAACGCTATGTTGCAGAAATTCACTCAAATATTCAGTTTGCGCAAAGCGCTTGATTCACCCTTGGATGACGTAACGCCTAGATTTGCATATCACAAACCGTTTGATTACTTTTGTTTGGATAATGATAATTAGGCTTGGTTTTCACACATTCCCTGCAAATACGGATCACATTGATTCGATATTTCATTGAATATCATCATTTTTGGGTATGTAAAGATAATTTTGGACATGAGTGTATTTTAAACTATAGGAGAAAGCTTTATCTATGTCTGACAATTCACAGGGATGTGAGATAGAAATTGTTGAAGAATATTTCAAGTTAACATGCAAAGTATTCTGCTTTTCAACAGGGGAAATCTTTACTGGTCTTACTTATTTTACGAAGAAAATTAGAAATTTTCATGTTTAATGTTCCAAAAATATTTCGCACTTGAGATCAAACCTATCATTTCAGCGATTTGAACTAAAATTCTTATAATAGAAATAATTATTTTCCTGTGTAAAATTTTGTTCAAACCTGCGCAAAAAATTTTAATGTTTAGATGTCCCATTTCTGAACTCACGAATTTCCATACCATGTATCTGCATACTTTAATTCTAGAATACTATGAAACAAATCTAGCGCTCTGAACCCTTGTAAGACCCTTCTTTTTGACGCTTATAAATATTAAGAATGTTGATCATAACATTCAAGGTAATACATGATGTACTGTTAAGATTATATGTTTTACTGAATTTAAGGAAGGCAATTGTGTGCTGTTGTATATAAGGTTTTATTTTAATTAACGAGTTAGCGTATCATTGTGGTTCTGTTAAACTAGGGATTCCAGATACTTTTACGCCTTAGAGTATAATCTAGAATACCCTTTGGACAAGTAGTACATTTATTTTTCAAGGTAAATATATAGGTTGACATGATTAATAACGCATATACTATACAAATATTCATTTAAAAAATATCATTTTAAGATGCAAAAATTATTGATTTTATCCTTTTGTAAATTAAATAATTACTCAGTAATACCGTCAAAAGTTTGCAAATTCTTTGACTTACAATTCATTCGTATGAACTTGTTTTATAAAAATTTTAGAAATTAAATATTAAGTATTAAAAATTAAAGTCAGTTTGATATTTGGCAATACATTTCGTTGACATTGTTTCGTAATTAGGAGAGTATGATGATACTGCTTCTCATAAGCTATCATCATGACTTTCATCTGTAGTTTAATTTGCGATATTCATTTGAAAATAATGACTCACACAGGTATGTGGAACCAAATAAAAACCAGTTTATCTTGTATGACACTCTTTTCAAAATATGCTTCAAAAAGGAAGTCTTAAAACGGCATTTTGCGTTGAATCACAATAAACTGCGTATCACTTTTCAAATTGTTGACACCAAATATTATCGCCATGTGTTATATTTGAAGGAATTAAATACAAATATTGAAGAATTTGCACGAATGTATGCATGTTTCTCACATTATGAAAAATAACAGTACCTAGAGCCATCAAAATTTGAATAACATAGTCTTCCATACGAATAAGAGCACATGGAAATCCGAATTTAGAATTTGTTTTATTATGTATTTCATGTTTTGCAAAACTGTCAAAGAAGTGGCAACACTGTACGGAAAAAAACCATTTTTTTCTCCAGTGCGGGAGACTGTATATTAGAAATTCTAAAGATATGCCGTTTCAAATATTTTGTAATTTTGCTGTTGAATTGAATTTTATGTGGCGTAAGTGCCAAACATCGAATATTTATTAAATAAAGTAAATACACAAAACGTTAATAATAAAAGACAAAGAAAAGTTTTGTAAAGTCATCTTTGGGTGAAAATTGAACATTGATATGATGAACTGAGGAAGGACTGAAAAAAAAAATCTGTGCCAATACTTAACTCTTTATCAGGAATTCTTAACGTATACTGTTAGGCTGCTTTTAAATTTTTTAAAAATTTTCTATTGAGTTGTATATGGCAAAAGTGCGAATAAAATGACGTTTAATAACAAAGCTAAAAAAGAGGAAAAAATGGATTTAATATGAGTGAATGAAACAGCAGACTGTAGACTGAAAGCTTAGCGAGAGCGTTAAAAACCTCAAAAAGGTTTTTGGTTAGTTATATTCCAGAAGTTCTACATCTAATGACATGATACACAGGATGTTAGAACAATGTCATTTTCAAGATCTAAAATTTCTAGCACCAGTTCTTCCGTTCTTGCTTAAATAAACTAATAATGCATACAGATATGGCGGCTACATTTACATGGCAAGTAAAAGGATTGATGAAAGGCTTGACCATTGGGAGGAGAATATTAATCTATTGAAATCGTGTATCAAATCGTTTTCCTTGAAAAACGGAAGGTTGATAATAAAGAAGTCAGTTTCAGTTTCACCTATCTTTTATTCATATTTCGAAATGGCAGAACTAACTTCATTTGCAGATATGACATGCACCAAACCAGTTTAAATTTAAATAACTTAACAAACCGAATGATTAAAGCTATATGTTTGTCTTTTCTCTGCAGATCCAAGTTTAAATAATTCAGTTTTTCAATTATGTCTATGAGAAAATTTAAATCCACCACAGCGGAAGACATTTAGTTCCGCAAAATATTGACTTTTCTATTGAGATAATTCGTTATTTCTTCAATTAGGATACTAATCTTGCAAGAATTTAACTTTTCTTGAGGCAATGTACTTCAGTATTCAGAATGTGATCAAAAAACTAGTAGGATTTGGAAAAGACAATGTTGCAAAGGACATGATAGAATAATTTTACACTGGTTTCCCAGTTTTGTAACTATTTTCATGATATATCCAAAGGGTAATATTTTACCATTTAAAGCTTCATGGTGTATGATAGAGTGATACTATATAAAGTCTGGAAATGATTTATCTTTTTTGCACAGGGAAATAAATCGATTAATACACTCTTGAAAGCAAATAGGTAATGTTGTGATTTCGGTATGAAATAACCATATAATCGACAATATTTTTAACAAAAATAAAACAGAAGAGGTCAAAAAGTAAAATTATAACGTTTATAAAGTTGGGAATATGCAAATATATGCGACATAAAAAACTATGTGTTTTATATAAGGAGTGGAAATTTATCTACAGCTTTCCATCTATAGGAAGAAATAAAAAAATAATTGACAAGTGTTAATGTTTTGTAACAGTGAATGCAATGTCTCAACAAGATTACGTTGCTGAATCGGTAGCCTGGAGGTGCATCGTTTCCAGACTATGAAATCGGTTTTAGGAAACTGAAAATGTTCACCGAAGATCCGAACAAGGTGAGAATCGATATGAATAAATAGAAAATGAGGATCGATATTTATCACTAACATCCAGAAGAAATCGCATTGTGAATAACACTGTCTTGCAGCAGCATCTTCAGAGAGCTACTGGTACCAGAGTTTCAACTCAAACTGTGGAAAATCGACTAAACAATGTGGGTTTGTATGCTCTCAAACTATGATTTTTGTTCGTTTCGTCTTGGATGGGGAGGAAATGAGTGCAGTAACGCTTTTCTGCGCAACTTAATAATAGGCGGATTATCATCTGGACAGAATCTGGAACATGGAATACAAGTGCATTTGTGCATGAAAATGACAGATTTGGCGGAGGCGGAGTGATGGTCTGGGCCAATATTTCTATCAATGGTCACACTGACCTGCACAAGATCAGGAGTAAAGCAGTAATCGCTCAGTGAAATAGGCATGAGATTCTCAGATATATTGTGGTCCTTTACGATGCTGCAATCGGAGATGAATTCATTCTCGTGGATGAAAATGCCAGGCCACATCATGCTTAGCAAGCGGACAATTTCCTTTTAATTGCAGTAATCCTTCAAATGAATCGGTCAGGAGGTTCCCTAGATATGAACCCAAATGAGTATGTTTGGGATATTCTAGGGAGAAAGGGTTCTAATCGCTTATCATCCCCAGACACAATTCAGCAGTTTTAAAGGTGTTTTGCACAGGGGGGACAGAGGTAGCCCCAGTCCCTCATTGATAACCTTATTAATTTCATGTCTCGTAGGTGTGTGACATTGCTATCGATCAGAGAAACAGAACCCCTTTTGTAATTCATTCGTATCCAACAAATCACATTTTTTGTTTACTTATATAGTATGCACAAATTGTGACTTTTTGGTTTACCGACAAATATCTCCAATAAAATTTAATTATTTCTAGTTCGTTGCTGTTTTCCTTTTTTTTTAAATCTTACAATACCTATACGTCAGTCACCAGAACATTTCCTCATCCGCAATTTATGCGCAAAATTATAGTTTCCCCCCTAATAGTTTTGAGCACTGTATTACCAACCATTACTGGTGTCCCATTAGTAGTTATTCCCGGAAGCTTGTTGTACAGGTGTATCTGTTGACATTATCTACGCTGTAGGTATGTTGTATATATCCCTGTCACTTGTTTGTCCTTTTTCATGGATAATATTTACAGTAGGCCTTCTTTTAAAGTAAAGTTATTAATAATATTTCAGCATATATATGAACTCTCCGGTGTCTAATATATTTGTAAATTTGTCAAATTTCAGTAAAAAACCAGTCACATATTTCCAAGTCACGCTTTAACTGTCCGTGTCTTTTGAAGTGGGAGGTATCTTCTGACGGTATTATCTGACAAATGCAAGTTTTGTATTGCTGATAAATAATCTGTTTGTTGCAAATTCCTTCAAACAAGCAACAAGGCACGAGTTAAAAATGTTGCTTTTAACAATTCACCATCATCTCGGAAGGGCTTTAAGTGCTTACGACATGTGAGAAATTAGCGATATTTTTGCATTTTACTACAGGCTTACTGAAAACTGACTATTGGGATAACAGGCTTAATTTTAGCTTTTTTTGTTTCTTTCTTGCTTCAGGTTTAAGTGAATAGATCGTATTCAAAGAAGTATGAATTGCCCAAAAGTGACCTTCAACAGTATGTTTTATTGGAACTGCAACACTACTAACGTAGAGCCCAAAAACGCATTTCTCTTTAAAATTGACGAACCAATACTTATCAGTTCTTTTATTTGAGTCACTCATTCTGAGATCAAAATAACAAAATATATACACTGCTGGCCACCGTAAATGCAACATCCTGAAGAACGCATGCAAATAACATGAAATTTACAACATGCATCAGCGAAGGGGAGATATGCAAATGATTAGAATTTCAGCGCAGACGCACATTACTCGCGCCTGTGGCGTTATTTAAGGCTTGGAGTTTCCGACAATTTCAAGATCGGCAACTGTGTTTTTCTTGTGTTTTTTTTTCAAAAAAAAGTCAACTATGCCTCGCAGTAAACAGCGATCATCGTTTGGCCAAGTACCCGAGTTCGACAGAAGAAGGACAGTGGCCTACCGAGAGTGAGGATTATCTTTCAGGGAAATCGGTAGTCGTGTTGGACGAAATCAAACAACTGTACTGCGGATATGTGACCGTTGGATGCAGGAGGGAACGACGGACCGACGTGTTCGATCGCGACGGGAACTTTGTGCGCATGGCAGTTACGGAGCGCTCAGTCACATCGCGAACCACAGCACATTCATTCTATAACGCATCATCCAAGTGTCTGGGCGTACCATTCGACGCCATTTACAGCAGAGTGGTCTGTCCGCAAGACGTCCATTGCTTCGTCTACCCTTGACGCAGAACCACAGATGTCTCCGCCGCCAATGGTGCGATGAAATAAGGATGGGGACGGAAAATGGAATTAAATTGTCTTTACTGACGAGTCACGCTTCCGTCTGCAACACCACGATGGTCGGATTCGAGTCTGCAGACACCGTGGAGATGGGATGCTGAACAGCTGCGTTATGCACCGCCACACTGGTCCTGCATCGGGTATTATGTTATGCGGCGGTATTGGATATCACTCTCGCACTCCTCTAGTACGCATTGCCGGTACTTTAAACAGCCAGCGCTACATCTCCCAGGTGTTGGAGCCAGTTGCCTTTCCTTACCTTCAGGGCTTGCCCACAGCCATATTTCAACAGGATAATGCGCGACCACACGTGGCACGCATTGTCCAAGGGCTCTTCGTCAATCGCCAGATTGAATTGCTTCCCTGGCTGGCGCGCTCTCCGGATCATTCGCCGATAGAAAACATGGGATCTATGGTTGCTGAACGATTGACCCAGATTATATCCCAAGCTGCCACACAAGATCAACTTTGGCAATGTGTGGAAGCTGCTTGGTCTGCTGTACCCCAAGAACACATCCAAAGTCTCTTCGAATCAATGCCGAGGCGTGTGGCAGCGTTGATCTCCAACAATGGCGGCTACTCTGGCTACTGATTCTGGAAGGAACCACACTTTACAGAAGTCTATAAATTTAATCATTTGATACTTGGTCAACATGTTATCTACTAAATACATTTTGTTGTAAAATCTATTGTCTTTCTTGGTGTTGCAGTTTGGTTGGCTAGCAGTGTAATATAATACAATAAAGCAGAAGATAGTGACATACGCTAAAAGTATGAGCATATAACTAGCAATAAATATCACATATGGTCAAGGACAGTGACCTCAACCGCTGGTACGCAAAAGAAAAGTAGGTGGTACACAAAGAAAAGAAGTATTTTTAACTGTTAAATTTAAAAATCTCGTGAAGGAAACGAATAGTTGACAGAAATTTTCTGTGATTTAACTTTTACTAAAGATTTCAAAAATAACACACTTGTTAGCTTTAGGCTGAACGGAAAAAAATAGAATTTAAAAGTACTCAAATAAAGCTATTAAAATTTTATTCCCTTTTTGCAATACCTATTTGTGTAAACAGAATTTTTTCCATGTTATCTTTGAAAACAAATGTAGAACAAACTTTAATGTGGATCGTACTTTATTGTTAAAGCTAAGTCAAATATGACAAGAAATAAATTGTTCTCTCCAAAAGTGGTCAAAATGTCACAATAAATTTTAGAATTAAAGTAATTTAACTTAAATTTTGATAAATAAAATGATAACCAATTACTAATCTAATATTTTTTATGCGTGCATATTTATTACAAATAGTCAAAAGATTGTGCAAATTGCAAAATATATTTTTTTCAATATTTCTATTGACAAATTGAAAAACAAACATCTTAAAATGTAGCGGTGGCATTAAATTTTTTCAATTTTTGTTTAGATGGTCCGCGTTAGTCAAAAGGTTGAAAACCGCTGGTCTAGGGAAATGCCCATTAAATAGGCATTTCCTTCATACATGGCCACCACAATCCAGAACAAATAATTCCTCTCCATATACGAACAGTGCTATACAATGGACTGGTATAGAATTAAAAATATTTCAATGCATGCATATTTGATATTATTATAAATTTTTAAATAATTATATATCATATCGGACCATATCGTAAAACTGTGACTATCCCATTCAAAGCAGTGTGTCTGTTTAGTGCATCTAAAATGATAATTATATAACTATAAACAAATAATATTTCTAAAAAATATGCATATATGTGTCTAATTACTTACGAACTGTAAATAATATTGCAGGAAACTCAAATAATTTTGTCGTGGTTATTTTATTATTATTATATTTTTTTTGAAAACTCAAATCATGTTATCGTGGTCCCAAAGTTGTGAGCACACGTAAAACCTTCGGCAGGAGCGAAGGTGCCTACGGGCATACGTTTCAGAATCCCTGTCTGTTATAATTTTTGTCTTCATCCACAAAATACAAATGAATCTAAAGTATAAATCAGAGTTAAGTTTAGAAAAAAAAGTTTGCCAGCTTAGGATAAAAGTTTATTCATCTCTGTATTTGGGCTTTCTGCTTTAACTTGCGTGCCAAAACAAAAATTCTACCAACAGTCTTTTATAGTTACTTGGGTTAGCTGTTAGTTTAAATTTACAAGCGAAACAATACGCAATAAGATAAGAAATGGGGTAATGGAAAAAGAGAATATTATATTAAATTTATCCTATTTGATTTTTGCTGTTTGTCTGGAGTCAAAGTTCATATTTGGTAACGCAAATTTGTTAAAATGCAACAAGAGAAGTCTACACAGCCAAAAATTTGAATTTAGGTAGTAGAGAGTATGTTATTTGAAGCGGGAGACATGAAAACGGGCAATACCTTCGCCGGGACTCGAAGCTGAACATCGCGAATACCAGCCGAGTGTTCAACATTTACACCATTAAGGTATGCTCGAAGGAGGAAGATAATACCTTATATACTCCGCCCTTTAAAATGTGACAAGGGGGCACAATCGCCAAATTCTGGTGGTGAGGAATTGTTATAAACTACCTTTCAGTTCGGGTGTCATTGTAGAGTCGTTAGGTTATTTTAAAGCAGATGACGTGAAAAATATGCAATGACCTCATCGGATCTCGAACCTGGACCTCTCGAATGCACGTCGAGTGTGCTACCATTACACCACAGATGTGTGCTGGAAGGAGGAAGAAAGGTAAAGAATCAAAGGTTTTTCTCACTCTGGTCTTTTTTTTAGTTACTTGGCGTAAAATAACAAAGCGTAGTAATTTTTTATCCTTTTATCTTAAAAACATGTTTTGTAGCAGTAAGCATATTATCAAACTAAAAACCTTTCTCGCAGTGCAAAATTGAAACCCAAAATTGTAATTTGAGATCCCAAATTCGCAGTATGAGATTCAAAGTTGCCTCGAGAAAGAAGTTCCGCTTCTATCTTATTTGTCAAGATCATGAGAATCATAAATAATTGGTCTCCCGCTCGCCTTATCAACTAACGGCATTTAATAAGAAGATGAGTCTAAAATATTGCCCTTAGAGTTAAAATTGTGCACAGATATTTTTAGCATGGTGGAGTCTACATTACTGCGAATGTGAATTTTTTTCGTGAATTTCAAAATTAAATGATATCTGCCATTCAAGATCGTGGAATGATCATAAAGTGTGTTAAAACATCAGAAGCAAAATACCTCTTTCATGCTCTTTTCAGTAGGAAATGTAAAATTACCTCCATTTCAGTCAGCTTCAATGCTGCTTCTCGTGTTAAATGGAAGAATTTTAACGAACCTGTCTTACAGGTTAAGGAAATGTGCTTTACAAAACATTTAAAGTGCAGAGTATTGTGATAATTAATAAATACGAATTTTCACAGCTTATTTATAATAATTCATTCGCAAAAAGATTAAGAGACCATTTAATTTATATCTGAATATATTATGTAAGATTAATTTGACTCTGAATATATTTATGTAAAGATTATAGAATGTACACAAAGAACTATAAGATACTAATTTTTAATGGTGACTTTTATGCATAGTATAGCCCCCCTCAACCGAAGGGCCCAGATTCGCATCCCTGAGAAGGCAAGGCTGTTTGTAAATATATAGTGCCTGTACGGCATGAGGCACTCCAAATATGCGGCAAGCAGAGGATTTTCTTGAAATGTTGTGGTAGGGTGAGAGGGATGGGACAGCCTAGGACCCTTCCACCACGGGGTGCTGTCCATTAAATTTGGGGGACGAAACTGAGCAAGGTCTTACTGCTCAAGGCTCTTGCCAACAACGGCTGTAATCTTGCACTCCTCGCCACCATAAATTTCGTGGGCTTGTGATGATGTTATTATCAGACAATTGAAATAAGTCTTCTACGTGTGCCCCCTTCGTCACAAGGAGAAATTAAGTGGATATTCAATTTCACTCCAGGTACCGGCAAGTATGTCAGCATCCACAGAGGCTATTGCGGTTGTAATTCTGGGCTTTTAGATCATGAATGTTCGACACTCTTCTCCTGTAAACGTTGTCCTTTACAAATCTCCAAAGGGAAAATTCTAGTAGCGTTATATCAGGTGATCTGGGTGGCCAAGGAATTGGACCTCCTCGCTCAACACATCTTCCTGTAAAATGGTCATTCAAAGAACTACGCACGATGGTACCCCAATGAGGTGGTGCACCATCTTGTTGAAAAACGACATGTGGCTGAAGTTCTTCTAGTTGTGGAAATAAGAAGTTTTCCAACATGTCTAAGTATACGACTGATGAGACCGTCTTTTCTGTAAAAAAGAAAGTTTCAATGACTCGGTCATGCATTAGTCCACACCACACATTAATCTTTGGGGAATCCCTTTGTACCTCACGGTACTCATGGGGGTTTTTTTTAGATCCCCATGAATAAAGAAAAGAAAGAAAAATTCAATTAATAACCAGACGATATTTAGAAGAGTACAGATATTTAGACTGGAAAATGAAATTATCTGAAATTAACCGCACGCGCAGACGATATTTACAAAATTAAAGATATTCAAACCTGAAAAGGAAAATATGTGAGTTATTCCATCAATAAATGCCATAAGTTTGCTTATATCTTCATTATTTTATGAGTTATTAAACATCAAAATTCGTCCGGGACTTTATAAACACCCTGTATACCTGAAAATTGACATCAGAGAATTAACTAGGTACTATCTTTAAAAGGCAAGGAAACGAATTACAAGAAGCGTAAACTTAGTTGAAAAGAGATAAACAATTTCACTGAATAGGGAATGAATTATATCTCCAGCTGCGGTTAAATATTTAAATTGTTATGCTTTTCTACTTAAAGTTATGTGAAATTCTTCTTAAAAAGTAAAACTTAAACTCATTTTTATTGCTTTCTGAGAGCTCCATGCTGTTTTATATAGTACAGAAAACAAAATATTTATCGTCTTTTTATGATTTTTATAGCTTCAGATCCTATCCTTAATATCTTTCTAAACAGAGTAATTCTTACCCAGTGTTCCTGTCTATCTTCTTTAATTAAATCGTATAATTCTCAGTATACGCCGTATTGTTAAGTCCATTTTACAAATTCAGACATTTGTTAAGCGCTTTTGTGTTTTAAAGATACCAATGAATCATTTATACGAATTACCTATCTGTTTGAAATTTTTTAGAATAAAAATTTTAGAAAAATACTTAGGAGCAGATTTATTCAAAAGGAAAAACAGATTGCTCTCCTGCCTCAATTTCATTATGAACGTCTTTCTTTAAATTTAAAGAAAGAAATGCATCGGCATATTGTAGAAAAGTTTGAAAAATGAAACTTAAGCTCAAGAAATGTAATTACACTCGACAACATTATTTCAGTTTCAGAAATGAAAAATAAGTAATTTAGATTTTTCGAACACAGTCATCTAAGGAATTTGTTTCTTTTTTAAATTTAACTGATTCGCTAAAAATTATGATCTTAGTTCTACAAGTTTTTTTTCCCATTTTTAAATAAACTACATATTTCGCAAACAAAATTTATTTTCTAAATATACTTTTAGTTGCAAAAATGAATACCCAAAATTTATTATTTTAGCTGCCATTTATTACATGATAATAATAGCTATCATAACACGGTAAAGTTATAAATTACAATATAGCGATTTGTGAAAAATATGTTAACATCATATAATTAAATTAAGAGACAGGCTTCTATGATTTTTAATTATTTGATTATAAGTTATCTTTTAGAATAACTATTGAGGAGTTATTTTTTGTACAGGAAACTCGCAAGATTTCATTATTTATAAAGAAAATTTTTAAATTAAAATTCTACAAATATCATAATAGTCCACTGAATAAGTATTCGTAAGCTAATTATTTCCATATAATAATTTCAGTTACTAACTTTTGCTATTTAATTAATATCTGTGTTCTATGTAAATCGAGCTTATGCGTTTAATTATAAAAGCTATGTTATTACGCAGATCAGTTAGCAACGACACTCTAAATTCTTCTTCATTCTTCCAAACTTTCGTGTATATGCATTAATTGATTACAATGTCCAAAGAATTCTCAAAATGCAAAGCAGTTTTATCACAATTAGATATGAAGATCCAAATTAAGGCGATTAGTAGTTAATATGATAAATTGTAATTAAATAAATTTGTATAAGTAATAATAACTAGCAGCAGAATATTTAAATAAAAATGTAGTTGTGTTTATCAACTAACAATATGTGAAACGCGAAACACGAGAAATGCGTGTATTCTTCATAATAAACGTACCGAAAATTTATTTTATTTAAGGGATTGTATGATACGCACCTTTTTGGGAAATAAAATTCTTTTTAAGGTATTTTAATTAAAATCTATTAATTATTTAAAATGAGCAAATACACACTAATTGGGTTATCCAAGATAGATGATGTGTTTCCTGGAGAGCTTATAAGGCAAAATGTAAGACTTTCTAAATAAAAGTAGTACGTATATTTCGAAAATTATCCAGAGTTATACATCAAACAAAAAACTTAGTTGTCATTTTTAATTGTTCAAATTGGGTTTGAGAGTAAGCATAGGGTGTTTATAAAGTCTCTATACATTTTTGGGAAATACGTTTTAATTCCTATTTCTTTGGAGGCCATCTGAAAGAATGCTATCAACAGAGGAAAGAACAGCCACTGTTTGTGCCCGTACAATGGATTGACGTATCAACAGGTGCAGGAGGACTTCGCCCGCAAATTCAGAAAACAAGCCCCAACGAGAGCAGTTATTAAAAACCTTGGTAAACATATCCCAGCAAACTGGTAGTGTTAAAGATGAAGAGACGTTCGATGACATCACAAGTTGAGCAAATCATACAAGAAGCGATTACGCGTAGTCCTAGGCATCTAAATCAAAGACTCAGCCGAGGACTCGGTATTTCGCATACTAATATTTAAAAAACTCTATGCTGTCATTTAAACAAAGATGACTACCACATTCAAACTGTGCATAAGCTTGAGGATTAGGACTATGCAACTGGGCAAGCCATGTGTTATGATTTGTTGGAAGCTGTTTATAATGAGAACTTAATGGAGAATGTTCTCTTTACCAACGAAGCCACCTTCCATCTCAGCAGCATAATTGCCGCTGAGATGGAATGTGGGTTAATCTTGTTAACAGGCATAATTGACGAATGAGGTCTGATGAACAACCAAACGTGTTATACGAATCTTAGGGACTAAGCTCTGTAAATGTTTCAAGTTTGCAGAAAGGACCATCACTGGAGAAATTTATCTCAATAGGTTGCACCAATATCTTGATCCACAGCTAGTATCAGATGCCATTATTTGCATTGCTGTCTACCAACAGGATGGAGTACCTTTCCATTTTGCCGGTGTTGTGCGCAATTATCTTAATGAAACTTTTCCCGATAGGTGGATTGGTCGTGACTCTCAACCGGCTTTGTGCTCCACAATCCCGAGATTTGACTTCTCTAGACTTCTTCGTATGGGGTTTTACCAAGACCAAAGTATACCCAGTGAAGACTGGCAGCATTGAACAATTAAAACAGTGAATTATGGCTGCAGCAGCTGAAATTACACCAGTAACTTTACATAAGGTTTTCTGAACTGTAGTGGAATGGTGACAATTGTTCCTAGACACTCAAGGCCACATTAAATTAAACTTATTTAGTGTTCTATTATATTGCATTTTCATGCAAATAACTTATATTTCAGAATAACGCCTATTTAAGCAAAAATGTATAGAGACTTTGTAAACATTCTGCATTGTATTAAATTATTGGGCCATCCAATAAATAACATTGTTTATTTATGCTTTTTTTTAATTTTCGAGTTTATACACAGAAAGTTCTTTTCTAATTAAATCTATCTTTTACTTTGTCCTCTGATACCTTTTCAACAGTTATGTTGTGTAGATGTCTTAAGTATTATTTTACAGTGCTTAATGATTTTATTAATTTATAGTAAATAGTGCAATTTTAATGTTCTTGTTTGAGATTTGATTTTAGAATTATTCTGTTGTTTAAATTCTTTCATTTGATTGGGCTAAAGTTCTTTTAAGTTAGCAGAAAAGGTTGAACAGCAATAGGCAGATTTTTGCATTCTCACGGACAGAGAATTTCGGGGTCAAGGGTCGGCGGCCAGCTGCATTTTTTCTTCACCTTATCTTGTGGGGGCGAACATGTGTTTTTCTCGTTCAAAGGCGAACCGCTCTAGAGGCGGCGATTCTTGATAGAATTAAGAGTAAAAGTATTTAGGATGTCGCATTCGATTTACGTTGTAAACATCCCTTCGTTTTGCGCGTGAAAATGGGGGCTTGTCACTATGAAAAGAGAGGACTGATTTTCTTAGAATTTTGGTTAGTATTTATTGCTCTGGTTCTAGTGGTTAGAGAGGGTAACTGTTTAGTATAGGATTGGTGATTTTTAATTTTATGGAGTTTTTGAACCAATAGTAAATATAGAGGCAGTCCACATTTTGAGTGTCGCGAGGTTTTAAAAATTGTGGGACACAGAGGCGGGAAAGATTTTTAAGATTTACTGAGATTTTCGAGGAGAGAGGTCCAGAGCCTCCCCTTCCCCTTGGGACTGACACCGTCCGCTGTACGGTTGCGGGTGTAGGAAATGTTTCGGTGCGAAAAATTGTCCTAGAACTATGAGGTCTCCCATCACGCCGTCTTCGGCGAATTACACTTAAGATCTCCCTTACGTTCCAATTCTCAAACGTTTGGTTCTGTTTGCGTCGCTGGTAGATTTTTACTTTGTGAAATTGTGGATATTCATGTTGTAGGACTTCCTGTTGTAGAGAATCGGCGAGGCTGACAGCGTGATAATCGTTTTTTAATGATTGACTGTGCTGGATTCTTAACGAGGAGGTGATGTGTTGAAAGGAGTCGTCCGACTTGGTTTTTGACAGCGTTTGAAATAGCTAACCCTGAGTGCCTCTATTCGGGAACTATTTGTTTCGTCCGAATATTGTTTCCAACGTATGCACGAAATGATCCGTCAACTTGCCGAGTTCCACAGACGGCTTGCGTCTTCTAGAATCGTCGTGGGTGTCTGAGTGATAATGGTTTTCTACTAATTGACTGTGTGGGATTCTGGAAAAGAAAGTGAAGTGTTGGAAGGAGTCGTCAAACTTGTTTTTTACAGCGAACGAACTAGCTAACCATGAGTGCCTGCATCTAAAGGTTAACAGACTATGGTTTCGAAAACTATATCCGAATATTGTTTCTGACGTGTTTACGAAATGATCCGGCAACTTCCGAGCTCTACAGGCGGTCGGTGTTATGCGGTTTTCCGTGAGTATTTATTTTTATTTCTCTCTCTCCTATTGTTTTTTTTACTGGTTATTTAATTCTTAATTTGAGAAAGTGATTAAAGATGTAATTGAGATGGGTAATAATTCAAATTAAATTGAGGGCAAGTAATTCTTTCTTAAAGAAAATTTTCATTGTGTTGATGTGCATTTAATATTCTATCAAGTAGTTTAATTAATTTCAATTTGTCAGAAGGTACATTGCTCATTGTTGCAAGTTGAATTATTTCTTACTGGAAAATTGAAATGTCAGTTTTGTTAAGTACATATCTAGTAAATTTTAGGTACATTATTGATAAGCGTACAGATTGCCAAATGAAAAGTTACGAGAATTTTTTGGATAATGTTTTGTAGCAGTGGTCTGATCAGCTATCCGTAATTAAAATTTTTAGAATATTAGATAAATGAAGGTTATAGATTTACTATTGTATGCCTTTTTTGCGTTTTTACCTTGTGGTCTACTGTAGGTCACCCATGTGATCCTTTCGGAAAACATGGTAAAACTTCCATTCGAACCTGGGTTGCGGGCGTAGGAGAATTTAATGATTTTGTTTGTAACTATACGATCAGATTTATTAGTTTTAACTGATCTGGTGTTTTGATTTCTTAGTGTGAGATTTATCTTTTCCTGGTGTTTTGATATCTTCTATGCTATGCTAAAATGAAAAGTGTGTGTGGCTATCTCTAAAGTTGTACTGAAATTATGTGTTTTCAGGAAGGAGAACTGAGTATATAGTTTTATTGAGAAATAGCATGTTGATGATATTGTGTCGGTAAGGCATTTACATGATTATTAATCTTTTGATTTTAAAAAAACACCAGGGAGGATAAGTTTATTTCTTTATTGAACTTGAGAGTTGATATGATAAACCTTATTTTTCTGTGTTGAAGATTTATGAAACTTTAATCTAGCTAAAATATTAATTAAAGAATTTGTTTTCAAACACCAGTCTCTATGATTTGAATTAATGAATTCATTATACTTTTATGAAAATTTTAGTATTGTATTTTAGTTTTTTGTCGCACCAACTTGGGTTGCGTAAAGCAGGGAGTTAAATGTAAAACGCAAACCCGTAAATGTTTGCTTCGCAAAGGTTAGATAAGATTTTATCCATACCAGAGCCTGCAGAGTATCCTCGTCGAGCTCTGCAAATCTTCCAGGAAGACTCTTGTCTTCAAGGCTGTAGATTATGGAACCATGGATCATACAGCGTTGAGCCTGCAATCCGATTCTCGTACACTGCATTAAAATGCATATTAATAATGATTAAACTGAAATCATAAAGAAAAAAATGCCGAATATGTTCCTTGTCACTTCCATTTAGCTCTGGAAAAATAACTATGAAAATCGAACTGCCCTTTTTAAACCATGTACTAACAAAAAGAACAAAGTAAAATTACTATCTGCTTTTATAGGAAATTGATGCAGGTAGTTTATACTGTCCTCCTCCGAATTTTATTTTAATTTTAAAAACGGTGCATTATGGGATGATCCAAAGCTAACACTAGTCACTCTACACTCAAATGTACACTTTTATAACAAATGATTTTCAAAAAGTTTTCATTTCTACAATCGTTTCCGCATTATCTTTTGCAAGTTCAATGCCATTTTACTTTTTATCACATTGCACGGAATAATCGTACTATCCCTTATGTGTTTTAGTGTGTAAGTGGATTTCACGTTTGTGGGTCCAATCTACATATATGTTGTCACTATACAGTGTAGACTGCTACCCCTCAAGACCACCACCAGTAAATCCTTCGTATAAGCTAACAAGCAAGTATGTTCATTTTCTCCACAAACAAAGAATGCTGCGACAGTATTTCTTGTCGTAGACCCACGACATGAGCTTTTTCGTTACGTTGTGTCTCGCTTTGGTTTAATGTTAAGTTATCTGAACTTTTCTTTGGCTTAAGTAGGTTTTCGTTTAAATCAATCAATTCTGGGAAATTGATTGTTGCCAGACTTCTGATTGTATTCAGCCACTACAGTGAATCAAATGCATCCTGAATATTAATTGATATATTCATAGCGTACCTATTGTTCTCTCTATTATCATCCACCGGGGAGTTGACTCATGAGAATTCCTGGGAAGTACTGGCTAGAATCTGCAGCCCCTCCTCTTATGCAGTCTCAACCACGGAGGTATATGATATGACTTCACAGGACTAGAGCAGCGTTAATTCGAAGGCTGGTTCGGGGTTGGCAGGGATCGTACTGGTACTGTTGTGTACGTTACTTCGGCTGTTTTCGAGCTAGATGTTAATTCTTCAGTCGAGTCCCTGGGGGTTTGACCCCCCTCAGTCCCAGCGAGGGGGACTGACAGAGTGGACAGAGCACCAAGATGATTATAACTGTTGCCGAGGGAGTGGTGCCCGGAGGCAAAGATGTCAAAGCGTTTCATTTCCATCTTCTTATTGTCTAGCGTTATGAGCTTTGTCCTATGCTTTGTATAAAGCCGGACAGGGACTGCGGGGTTTGCGCCGCTATGACGAGGTCACTGAACCTGGGTAACTTAAACCCCGACAGGAAGGCCCTTTGAGGATCCCGGGACGGGGGTCCAAGCTCTAGATTTCTCCTATTATCATGTATATTCTTAAGCACATCTTGTACTGCATGATGTTTAGTATCAATGCCTCGGCACACACATTGATTGGGATACATAGTGCCACTGATTTCCAGATACTGATGTTCACTGTCTTTGTATAAAATCATGGTGTGCAACATAAGTTTGAATTCAATCAGATTTAAAATATCTTATTGAAATTTTGTCTTTAAAGCAATACATTCTAAACATATTTTTTGGCTTCTTAAAATGCGTAAGGAATATTTCAGTGCTTACGTGGGTATGTCTAATATCTTAACAATCTTATTTGCAAACTCCACGTAAAATTAACACATTTATTTTAAGTTCAGATACTAACTTTTATGGATTAACTTGAATTTTTGAGCAGATATGAATAAATCCATAAAACAGCATATAATTTTGCTTTGCAAGCAAACGTTTTAATACCAACCTAGTTGTGTGATATGAAAATCAGTGCAAGCATACGTTGGTTTATTCCAAGAACTTTTAGAAGCAGTATCATGCTTGAGAGCATAAGCAATTCATTTATATTTAAATTGCGATTATCTCAAACTGCTAAGAAACTTTCTGTGTTTCTATTTTATATTCTTACAGTTTATTCGAGTCTAATCACAATGACTTTAAGTCAAATAGAACATATGCACGCTAATTGTTACTCATTAGGCGACGTTCGAGTTAATAGTATGCGAAAATAAAATCAGGGCATTTGCATGAAATGAAGCAAATTAGTTTAATTTAATGGAAATGGGAAACTCGCGTTAAAATGTCCCTAGTTTTTCGGAAAAAAAACAAATATTGGGAAAGGAAAAGCGAGTATCGTAATTTGTTTCTGCTAACACACACACATACAAAAAAAAATGATTACATTTTCAGTTAATTAGAAATAAAGTCAATTCTTTAATTTAAAGATCATAACCTTAAAGTAAATGCAAGTTTCATTAAGACATTCAATTATTATGATATAAAAGAAGATTTAAGTATACTTTTCTAGATTAAAAAACGTTAAAAGGAGCGTTAACGTTTTAAATCGTTACAGTAGTTAATCTTTATTTAGTACTAAATTAAATGCAAAATGTAACATATTGATATTTATAATTATAAAGAAATTTTAAATTCGATTATGCTCAGTTCGTTCATGACTTAGTAGCTATATCAAACTTGTTCTATTTTGTGTTTCTCTTCAAAGAACACTTTGTTTTCAAGCTGAATAATAAATCTCCTTTAAAATATGACACATTAGTATTTACCTTTCGAACAGGAAAACTGGTTGTAGAAGATTGCCAAAATTGACCAAATAGTCTGTATATTATTCTAATTTTCAGTAGATATGTTTAAAATTTATTGTATACTAAAACGCATTCACGACTTTGTGTCCTATCATAATCCCAAACACGAGTGAGAGAGCCTTATGAGTGACTCGAATGACATCTAACCCTTAGATCTACAGGATTTAATATAGGATATGCGTTACAGTAGCCGTATATTTATTGTGCATGATATGGCGATATAACAAGTATAAAATTCAGTAACACAAGAGTTATGCAAGTAGCTGAAATAATTAATCAAAGAAAAGCCTGATATGTAATAAAAAGCGTACTTATAGAATTATAGCATGCATTAGAAACATAAAATATAAATGCAAAATATGCTCAGTTAAACGTAGGTCACTCCGAAATTTGTGAGTCACTTGCTGACTAAGTGGCAGAAAAGAATAAAAGACTAGATTTGAAAATATGGGCTATTTTAGCAGATTGTTTTTTTATCAGCCAGTCGCAAGTAGTTTAGCATAGAATAAATTTTTCGTAGAAGAAAAAAATGGAGTCGATGCGAGAACATTATCGCACTGTGATTTTCTATGAATGTAAAGTGGGATTAAGTAAGGAAGAATACGTTCAACGTCTACAGTTAGCATTTGGAAATGAAGGTCCATCTCGTGCTACTGCATTCGGATGGTTTATAGAATTTCTCAGAATGAAGAACACACAGGAAGGGCGTTGTCAGCAGTAATCCCATATAATGTGTCTGCCATATGGAAAATTTTAATAGATGATTAATCGTTGCACCTACCAAATGATACAGTAAGAACTTAACATTGGATCCGCTGTCATACATAAAATTATTCATGAAGAATTGCGTAGGAAAACCCAGTTTGCCATTGGGCTCCCCATCATTTAACTGAGCATCAAAGAGAGGAGCGTGTCAAAATCATGAAAGAGAGCCTTAAATTACTTAAAGATTGCGGCCACCGCATTATTTTTAAAACCATAACTGATGATGAAATGTGCATACCATTTTGTGACGTTCCAACACGTCAAGAAAGTAAACTATGGGTCTTTGAAAATAATCCCACGCCCACAATGGTGAAAAGAAATTGTGCCATGAAAATTGTAATGTATACCGTTTTCTTCAGAAATATAGGACTGGTCATCAAGCTGGAAAGACAAAGGCAGTCGCAGTCGCAGCTAACTGGACCATCACTAAATGTCTTCCGGAAATTTTTCAAGACGTAAATGTTAGAAGACTCATGCTGTGTCTAAATGTCTTCCGGAAATTTTTCAAGACGTAAATGTTAGAAGACTCATGCTGTGTCATGACAAGGCGTGTTCTCATTAAGCAAAATTGACAGAAGAGTGTTTTGAATAAAACCACATCAAAGTGATAGAACATCTACCATATTCACCCGATCTGCCTATGTGTGAATCTTGGTTGTATTTTAATCTAAGAAGGAACTTACGGGAATGTCGCTTTCATTCGTAAAATGAGATTGAGCAGGCTTTTATCGATTCCAAGAAATAAATGGCTTGAGGCATTTAATCTTTGGAAAATTCGCCTACAGAAGTTCATTGATGCTGAAGAAGACTACTTTCAGCACTCCTAAAATTTCGTCAGTGTAACTTTAAAAACCTATGTGGATCTCAAAAATTTAAGAGTGACCGTCGTATTTACAATAAATCTAATTCATTTATGTCCAGGTACTTCAGTTTATTGGTCTACGTCTTCTTAAACGACACTGATTCGTCAATGATATATTGAAATATAATGATCACTGTAACTAAACATGCCGTATGTTCACAAACCGCTAACTAAAAAGAGTGAAGGATTTCACATGTAGAACCTTTCACTCTTACAGTTAACGACTGTCTAATGCGAATCTCTTTTATCTTACAGTTAGCGTAATAATTTGTGTAAATGTAGGTACTTTCATGCTTACAGTTAGAATTCCAAGATGACTACAAAACTGAGTCATTGTGAACTTGTGCATAGCGTCAACTAAAATCGCGAATTCTTCCCTTACACTAATATAGTATCTAGAATGCATTCTAATGAGAGTTTCCATTACCAGAATGTATTCATCTTATAAAATTTTAAATGATTTGATTTTGCGAATACATTTCCATAGTCATTAGTTTATTTGGGAGTAGGAAGTATAAAAAATAGCAACAGCTTTCCCGGGATTCGAACATCAGACTTCCCAGCTGCTAGCCAGTCGGGCTTTCAACTCAAATACACTCTGTAAAGAAGGCGAAACTTCTTTACATATTATCAATAGAAAATAGGTATTATAAATAAAATCAATGCCAAAATATCAGATTGGGGACAGTGAAAATGTTTAAAACGATAACGGTTCTTAATCTGTAGCTTTATTTTTCACAATTGCTTAAACAATTTATACATTTTGTGTACAATTAAAGGCTTGTAACTTTAGAACTAATATTACGTAAATTAAACAATAAGCAAACTGCTCAGGATAGTTTTATAAATAATAATTATTATCAAAGAATGAGCCGCCTTACAAATTTTCTTACTTCCCTTTGTCGTTTAATAGGAAATGTTATTCAACAGATATGCGGGTTTTGCTCACTGCTTCTTCAAGGTTCGACCAAAACAATTTTGAAGAAATATATCTTGGGAATGCTGTCACTGCCAATATTGAATTCGAAGAGAACTACATCTCATCATGTCACTGAGTATTAGATGGAAAATCATTCTCTTATACAACGTATTGTGTAGTGTTTGCTTCTACAGCTCTGTTGTTATTCACAACTTACTGCATGTCTGTTTCCGTGGTATTTCTTGAACTTAAAAAAAATTCACGAAAAATCGTACGCTTGATGGGCGATCAATACGCGAGGGAAAATATTTGATACATAAAACGTCCCTAAAAAGTGCTGCTTTTGGAGCATAAAATCTGCTTGTTCATCTCTAGAAGCTTTGTATCAGATGAAATTCAAGTAAAAGACAATAAGTTTGCTTTGACGTGGAATCAGTGAGCAAACATTTTCCTTAAAGAGGATGAATACTTAGGCTGAATAAATGGACAACGATGATCCGAAAGGAAAAGAGCAAAACTGCCTTCTGTATTAATATAACAGTATATTTTTAATTGGAAGACTCCAAAACGTTACTGAGAACTTGCATTCCTTACATCTAGATAGCAATATAAATGCAAAACGCTGAAGAACATCTGCGTTTTCCTATATAGGTTATTGTTACAAAATGCCCAATTGTGGTAAGATATCTTTACCGCAAAGCGGGGGGTTAGGGTAGCCAGAAAGTGCCAGGGAAAGGTGAGCTTGCCAGATTTGGCGCAAAATCGCCCATCTAGCGAAAAATTGGCGATATGGCATAAACAGAGAGAGAGAACACTCTAGAACGCTTTCTTAACGGTTTTCTGTAGAATATTCTCGAAAATATGTTAAAGCTACATATGCCCTACCTGTCCTGAGAGTAGTAGTGTCTCGAGTTCAGAGATTAGCTTGAGAGCGATCGACCGAGTCTGTACTTTAATGTTTTGCCGTGAAGTTGTTTTGATCTTTAATCCTGAAATCTGTGTTGCTGATTGTTTCACTGTTTATATTGTAGTTTTTCCACAACTGCAAACGTGTTTTTGGAACTGACCTGTATGATACTGAAGAATAAATTGTGTTTTGATTCTTCATGAAGTATTATCTTGATCAAGTACTCCAAATCCACAAACCCGTAAAACGCAAGAGTATTTAAGTGTAAACTATTAGAATATGTTCGTAAACCCACTTACGTTCTGCTTATTCTTGAAAGCAAAATCCAAATTTTACCCAAAAATTGCTCTGCCGACCTGTGAGAGGAAGCTGATTTTCAGCCTCAGAATGCAGTAAAAAGAATAAGCTTTATTTAAACCAGTAACATCTCAACAAAATTGCAAAACCATCTAGTACCAGACAGTTGCAGAGAAGATCATTTTGCATGGATCTTCTGCCTGGGCTCTAAATTAAACAAAAATGCTCAAAGGCAACTCATTTCTCTAAAAACGATTTTCGATTTTCCATTGCTACGTCATATAGAAAATCCCAACTAGCGCTCTCTAGGTCCTCTCTGCAACTACTTAATACACACACTAGTCGGTTCAAGGGCCTCTTCGGTCAGTGAAACACAGAAAATTTTAACTCTTTTTTGTATACATCTGAGGCCCAATTTGTGCCTCACAAGAGCTGATGGCAACGCATCTGAGGTCAGTTTCTACTGGACAAGGTCTGCTACCCTCGGCAGCGATTTGGCTGACGTGCAACCAAGGGAGGCTGCTGATAGCCAACTAGCAATCACATTTCATTTATCAAACACAATTTCTTTATTAAAATTAATAAAAGCTTTACAAAATTAGAGAAATCTTCTTGGAGCAAGAATCAATATGACGAAGAATTAATTCCTTTTATACCAGTAGCTTCAAGAGAATTGGTAGCCACCAATCTGACATTAATTTACTTTACAACAACTTTTGACGTGACTTATCTGTTTCGTTTTTGTCAGCGTGACAGGGGTAATTGTGTTTATGGAGAACTAGGCACTATAGTTCATTAAACGTTTTTTCGCGAACTTACACAGAATCTCCATTTTGGATCTGAAATCCATAAAAATACCCGGGAATGTTTCTTGGAGATACTAAAAAGTTCACAATTGGGGTATAAATTAAATACATTGTTGCAGTATCTTCTAGAAAACAATGACAATCTTAAATCAGATTGATACAGTTAGTTCTGCATAATTACTATTTCATTTACTAACGATTATTTCATTTTTAAGACTGAAAAATATTATTAATAATAATTTTCAGAAAATATTATTTATATATAATATGAAAAATATTATTAATAATATTTTTCAGCATTTACTGCA
>KK119427.1:76043-88630 GCA_000611955.2 Stegodyphus mimosarum
ATTAAAGGTTATATTAAAGGTTTATATGAAATATTAAAGGTTTATATGAATTAAAGGTTTATATGAAATATTAAAGGTTATTCGGTTTAATATATATATATGCAAGATAAAAGATAAAAAAATGTAGATGAAAGTTATAATCTAACTAATTCGTTAATTCTTCCGCGCTATTCTAAAAACAGTAATGCTTTTTTCTACCCCCATCACATTCCTTGCGTAAAGCTCATGACTTAGTTAATGAGGTACTTGAACACAAAATTTCGGGAACTGAAACTTTCTCTTAATAAGCAACTTAAACCGAAACCTTCTACTCTCGAGCTTCCATGTTGGAAAAATTGTGCACTTTTGCTTCTACCTGTGTTGCCGCTAGGACGTTACTTCTGCCTGCTATGGTCCATGTTCTAAAAACTATAATCTGCATAAAATTGTATGGTGCATAGTGATGATGTGGATACTCCACTATGCCACCCGGTATATACATATATATATATATAGAATAATTAAACTGACAGTGCTGACAGTGTTCTGTAGCGCGATCTGTTTGCGAGAATGACGCCACATTTTGTAGGAAGATTAAACAAGACGGGGGATGAGGGATTTCGCGAAGAAACAAATTAGTTCCAAAAGTCACCGCTAGGGGAATATTTGACGCTGTGTATCAGAAAATAGAGTGTTTACAAATGCAAATTAATACGGACTAAAATTACCTTTTATTATGCACATTTTCTGATTTAGCTCAAGTGCAATATGGCAACACTTTTAAAAAAGCGTAAAATCTACATAAACACCGATAAAGTCTCGTGATCTGCAATATCACGTACGCTGAGCAGAAGAAGTTCTTTATTCAAATTTCACGTTAAATTCATTGGCACAATGCCAGCTGCTTGGGTTTTAGAAGGCAATATGTTACGTTTCGAATCAATCGGATTGAAAGTTTATGTGCAATGTCTCCTTCTTTAGTCGAGCGTGCGTTACTGGTCAAATTCTTTTACCTCAACCAGTACAACGCGTCAGCCGCTCTTCGTGCTTTTAGAACGCACAAAAAATGCGTAAAGGTAACGGTCCTGTGTCAATTAATGGGCTAAAAGCAATGGTTGCGACGTTTGACAAAACAGGTTCTCTGAAGGTTCAGTCAGGCAGAGGACAAAAACCTGTACCACAGGATACAATCGAAGCAGTTGCCACGGCGATTGTCGACAGAGGACCAGACAATATTGCTGCCACCTCTAGGGCTCGTGGAGTAACTCGGAATATGGATATGC
The DNA here is from genome assembly GCA_000611955.2 of Stegodyphus mimosarum. NCBI lineage: Eukaryota > Metazoa > Arthropoda > Arachnida > Araneae > Eresidae > Stegodyphus > Stegodyphus mimosarum. Next base: position 77,306 of record KK119427.1, read on the forward strand.
ATTACAGTACGGTATAGAAAATCTTACGAAAAATTATCAACTTCTATCCATCCAAGATCAGCCGTGTACAGGAGTTACTGTACCCCGACCATGATAAGCGATTGACTTTTGCTCTCACCTTTCTTGCCAGAACGGAGGTGGAGGCTTCTTGGACGTGGAAAATCTTATGGGGAGACCAGGCCCACTTTTACCTGAATGGAACTGTGAATGCCCAGAACTGCCGAATTTGGGATGACAAATGACCACATGCAGTCACAGCAGTACCCTTACATTCACCAAGGGTAACTGTTTGGTGTGGGTTCACAGCGGAATTTATCGTAGGTCCATTCTTCTATGAGAACATTACCCCGACAGGACGGTAAACCTGTTCTGTTACCGGAAAGAAATATCGTCACATGTTGAACAGCTTTGTCATTCCGGCACTTCAGGAAAGACAGTGCCTGGGGGAAATGATTTTCATGCAAGATGGAGCCCCTCCGCACGTTGCTGTACGAGTCAAGAGATGCTACGACAGAAATTCACAACAGAAAAAGTCATTAGCAGCTACTTTCCAACTGCATGGCCACCTCGTTCGCCTGATCTTACCCCATGCGACTTCTGGCTATGGGATTACCTTAAGTCCAAGGTCTATCAAGGAGTGGTCCAGGACCTGGCTACGTTGAAGGATAACATATCACGGACTGTACGGGAGATTCCTGCAGACATGTTACTTTACAATTACTTTCTGCTGTTGTGCATACCTTACAATTAGTTTCTGCTGTTGTGCATACTGTGCACAGAATGCAATATGTGGTCCACAACATTGGCAGCCACGTCAAACCTCATTTGAATGCAAAATAAAAGGTAATTTCCGTATTGATTTGCATTTGTTAACACTCTATTTTCTATTACACAGCCCAAATATTCCCCTAGCGGTGACTTTTGGAATTAATTTGTTTCTTCGCGGAATCCTTCGCCCCCTATCTTGTTTAATCTTCTTACAAAATGTGGCGCCATTCTCGCAAATAGATCGCGCTACAGAACACTGTGAGCACTGTCAGTTTAATTATGGCCACCCGGTATGTATATGTAAGATAAAAAATATGTAAATCAAAATTATAATTTAAACTAACCCCTAATTCCTTTTAACTCTCTCTCTCTCTGTTTCACAAATCGTAATAACTTCTCTGGATTGCGTCGTTTCTACATCATTTCATTTTGCATGACCTGTGCAGCGCTGATTGCGTAATAAGTGGGAACTATAACTTTTAACTCGTACCAAAATTTTTCCCTTCCTATGCTTCCATATTGGCTAACTAGGCACTTCAGCTTCTTTCTGTTCGCTATTTCGTTGTGCGCGCTTTCTATCGCAATACTTTCCAAAGTATAAATGTTTTTGAATATGGACAACTAGAGTGCCAAGTGATTGTGGCCACGAACGTCAACTGGGAAATAAAAATGGAATTAAAACCTGTATGCAGAGACATGAGCAACCTAGAACACTATCTGACTATATGTCCCCTTACAAAGCAGCTGCATGTAAATCTGCCGGATCAGAAGACACAGCATAAACGTTTCTTGATCAAACATCTGGCTTTTATAAAAAAACTAGTCAAAATCAGACGCATTAAGAACTGACCTGTGCAGTGTGAACTCACACATGACATGTCCAAGTTACACGCAAAGTGATCAGATCACATGCACAATACACTAAGCTTGATCTGTATAATTCAGTATCTGTATGTAATACAGTAATTGCATAATTCAGTAAATGTACGTATGGCAAGGAATAATTCAGTAGTATGATTACATAATATGTATGCTATTCTGCTAGCGGATCAGTATGAGTAATTTTTATGTACATGGAACAATCTAGTTAAAAGATTATGTATTATGCATGTTTATCTATTATGTTTATCAATTATCATATGTATCATGTATAGAAGTAAAGTATAACCTGTTCAGTGTGAACTAACCCATGCCATGTCCAAGTTACACACAAAGAGATCACATCACACACACATAACACACTAAACTCGATTTGCATATTTCAGTAATTGTGTAAGACAGTAACTGTATTTATGGGACAGAAGAATTCAATAATATGATTATATATCATGTATGTTCGACTGAAAGTCGACTTAACTGTTTACGATGTCCACCATATCTTTGGTTAAGGCATACAGGTGAAGATAACGACTTCAATTTCAATAGCCTTTATTCTCACACATATGCAATTAAGTTGACAGACACTTAGTCAATCATAATTCATTATGATAAATTTCTATATACGTTGTTTTTTTACTAATAAGGCGTTGGGAGTTGAGAAGCAAAGCGGTGCGAGAATGACAGAGCAGTAATTAGGAAAAGGAATGGAATGACGTAATTAATTCGTCAGCGGTATTTTTACCAAGTTTGATGTACAAGTACAGCTAATTTGTGATTGGTTAATTTTAGTTTTAGTTGTCCTTCTTAGGTAGCGTTACACAGCGATAGAAAGATCTCGAATTTGGGAGAACAAATGATTTTAAAAGGAGATCACCAAGTCTAGAACGTTAATTTTGAGGTCGCCAATTAATTTTTAAATCAGTTATCGTATTTTGTTATATCTTATATATATAATGTTTATAGAAATTAGTAGAAGAACAACAGACCTTTTAGTCAAGAATTTTGAGCATTGAACTGAAAAATTAAAATTAAAGCCAAGTAAAGGGATTAAAGTTCTAAAAGCAATCGCCTAAAAATAAATGATATACATGTTCCTAGCAAAAAGAGAAAAATTCTAAAGGCATTCGCCTAAAAGTAAGTTTGATACCCACGTTCCAAGTTATAAAAATTTGAACAATATTAATTATTCAAAAGAAAAACGCAAAAAAAAACTAAAAACTAAATGCTGGTATTCAAGAAAATCAACATTTAAAAATTTTTAACACGTAAAAAAACATTTAAAACACAATCATAATTAAAATTAAAAAACCAAAAAAAATACAAAAAATACAAAAAATGGCAGTAAATAGCAATTTAGCCTACGTCGAGCTTTTTGTAGACTTGTCAAGGGAAAAGCACTTCAGCTCGTACATAGGTAAACTCCGTTACGCGTTTCGTCAAACGACAATAATTGAGACAAAAGCGAAAAACTTTTTTAACAGATAAAAATGGATAATAATCTACATAATACCTTAGATCTCAATTCTTATCGTTTCTTTTTCCGACCCCCCTGCCATAAAATTTTAAAATAAATAAAAGTACTACAGAGTAACCTTTAAAAAAGCTTGGTAAAGCTAATATACAAATAATCAAAAGTAGCCAATTAGGCATGACTCAAAAATTACATAATTATAGGGAGATCCCAATGAGCTGGAAAAATTAGACTAAATTAATCAAAACAAGAAAAAAAATAAAACACAAGTGTCTTGTTAAGACCTATTGCAGAACAAAACAAAAGAAATTGAACATACCTATACCCAAGGCAGCAGCTTAAAATTTAAAAGCGTAAAAAAAAGGCGATTGGCTTTAGAATTTTACTCCTTTTACTTGGCTTTATATAATCAAATAAATGTATTTTTGAGCATAACGTTATAGCAAAAAATCCATATAAAGTCACAAAAATGTAAAATACAATAAAAATGATGCATACTGATTCATAAAAAATTATTAGTTTTTATTTTTGAGTCTTAATACTTAAATAGATTTTGCTGATACCTTTAAAATTTTTCCCTTTGTAACTAAGACTTTGAGTGATTTTCTTTCTTTTTACTTTTAACTGAAGATGTGCTCCATTTCGTGCAATGACATCTCATATGCGCAAACGTGTTCATATACGTTAAAATATTGAATTTATTGGCAAAACAGACATAGAGATAAAAAGAGTTTTGCAGTTCATGCAATGTGAGTGACTTAATCAAGAACGAAATATGAGATTAGAAAATGCTTTTAATATGTGATGTTATTTGCGGCAAGAGAAAGCAAGCGAGAAAATTCGATTTGAGAGTGAACTAAAGCATAATTAAAGGAAGACTGTTTTCATTGGAAATTACTGATTTCTGCTGAATAAAAGGAGTGAGCTGAGGTGCAAAATTGGAAAAATGTCACGAATGTCATTGTGGAAGGAAAATCTCAAAATCCATATACGTCTTTCTAAGACATATTTGATTATTTACCGCAATTTCATATAAATGAGCGTTTTCTCACGATGCCAAGGTAATAAATTTCTTAACTGATACAGACGCACTATTTCTTGAGCTAAATTAAGTACAGCACAGTTATATGCTATGAAAATGGTTTCCGCAGCAAAAAATCAAATAACACTTATCAAAGCTATTGTTAACCTAAATATTAGAATGAACAAAAATCATCCTTTAAACGGGTATAATGTCACTAAAGGATGGGTAAAGCAGAAGAAAACGAAAATACTCATTTTAATGTAAATATAATATTAAAAGGTATATCTCCCACATTCTTAGCGTGCCTTCGTGGTGTAATGGTCAGCACACTGAGCCGGTATTTCATAGGTCCGCGGTTCGATTCCCGGCGAAGGCGTTGCACATTTTTCATGACTCCTGCTTCGAAATAAACCTAATGTCTCTACACTGGCGCCCGAACTAAAAGGGTTGTGGATGATGACTCTCCACACCCAGGATTTGGCGACTAGGTCCCCTAAAACCCTAGTCGCCCTTTAAAAAGGGGAGTATATAAGGTATATCTCCCACATTCTTAGCGTGCCTTCGTGGTGTAATGGTCAGCACACTGAGCCGGTATTTCAGAGGTCCGCGGTTCGATTCCCGGCGAAGGCGTTGCACATTTTTCATGACTCCTGCTTCGAAATAAACCTAATGTCTCTACAATATAATGTACTATAATAATATTTGAATAAATACTGCAGCATGTACGGCTTCACTAGTCATACCCACATTATTCTAGAATACACAATGTGTGTTGGGGGCTGATGAAAATGCAATATCTGTTATCAATGTTATTCTCCATATGATTAAATCTCCAGAAGCTTCAGAAGCAGTTTAAGGCTTGTCAAAATGTATCCTTCGTTGTGCTTTCACAATAGAAATTTTTTAACATTATGTTAAAGCAAAATTTCCGTGTAGTTTACTAACCTCAAAATAAGGCAGTAAACTGTAGATAAAGTAATATGATCTAATAATGTAGTCTCATTGTGTTTCTTGAAAAATTAACGAAAACTGGGCGCTTTGTATTTTAGGCATTTTATTTGGTGAGAAGATTTGACAAGCTTTGTTCTTTTCTCTGTAAAATGTGAAAGCACAGATTAGATTTAGATTAGAGATTACTGTAGAAATAGACCATTGCAAATTACTAAAATTTTCGTAACTATAACATTACTGTATGAAAAAACAACTGTAGGTAGTAGTATAAGATTAAAATACTGTTATGTAATACATACTTAGCTACTTTAGTTGTTGAATTAAAATATCTTAATTGTAATGATTTATCTCAATTCTGTTATCAGACTTAAAGGTTATTAATTTGTTTTTATTTTGTAGTTGATCTTAATTTATTTGCCTTGTTGAAAAGTAATTGTTGTCATTTAAATTTTTGACAGTTTTGGTTAACTCTGAATTTAAGTTGCTTGATTAATTAATTTTTCTTTTTCCTTAAGGTAGTTTGATTAACTATTTAATTTTTTTTATTTAGTTTTTACTTTTTCTTAATTTGTTTGCTTAATGTTTAATTTCTTGTTAAGTTGAACCTTAAGGTCAATTTTTTAAAGACGCTTTTAAAGTTTTTGCCTTACACAAGTTGGTGTTAAAGTTTTAATTAAGTTTTGTTAACGTACCTCCTTTTCTGCTAAGTTGGGATCCATATTTTGTGACTATGGTGGTCGTGTTTGGTGTTGTAGAAAATATAAAAAATTTTTCTATGTGATTATTATATTTTAATTGAAGAAATTTTTCTGCGGTCTTTTATTAATTTAGTATTTAAAAACAACCCTTAATTCTTTTCGAAATTCTTTTTACGTTGCCTTTTGGGAAATCAAGATTTATGACTTTGTTGTGACACTTGCGCGCTCTGCCAGACAGTGGTCTAGGAAATATCTTTCGTCAAGTGAGAAATCTGCACCCTGCTGGATCAGCTTGTTTTGTATGCAGCTACGCCACGTCAAGGTTGAGGGGTCGGGGTGATTCGCTTTCTTGCAGGCGTTCACCATGCTAGAATGGGACTCTGGACGAGGCTAGCTCCTGCTGACAGGTTGATGACCTTGGAGGATGGGAGATTATTCGCCAAGATCCGGCTTCCCAACTCCCTTGCTTCACCTTCCTGTTTGGTTTCATCCCTTAGGGTTGCCATGCACTTGGCTTGTTTTGTACCATCTCGGATCGCCAAACGAGTGTTTCGGCGAAAAGAAGAAAAGGCGTCCAGCGATCTACAAGAAGAGGAGACGTTTGGCAGACGGCAGAAGGAAAATTTTTCGGAAGTTGGTCACGAGTCCAGAAAGCAGTCGCTCGGCCCAAGTAGCCGTCTAAGTGAACAGTGACTAGATGTCTGAAGAAATGGAGGAGAGAAAACCACCTATGGAGGGCTACGCAGTGAGGACGTAACCCAGATAGGAGGGGCGGAAGGCTCTGAGGCTACCATTACCTGCTCAGCTTTACTAATTTTCATTCTCTTTCCTTTCTAGATTCAATATGGCTGAAATTGTCATCCATGCCCGCTGTTAAGTGGCAGAATATTTTCTTCTCTGTACGCTGTTAATTAATGTTTGGGGATTCCCCTTCTTGTTGAATAACTGTATGAAAAATTTTATTTTATTTTGAACAACACCTCTGCCATCAAATGTATATTTTGTACTAAATCTGTTTACCTTTAATAAATCATGTATTTAATTTAACTTAACTTGTAATGCCTTCACTTATAACTTAGAACACTGGACCCCATAGATTTAATTAAAACTTGAAAGGGTTAATGCATTATATTATATTATATTATATTATATTTAAACACAACGCAATATTAATTCCTTCTGTTGGAGTATTATCTGGTACTATTTACTGTTTTATTTGAACACACAGGTTTTACAATCTAAATGTTGTTTTATCATGTCTGTCACACTATTTTTACACCCATGCAGTATTTGTTATAGTCCTGTGATTTAGAATTGTTATTCATGTTCTTGACTTTCATGTGTTATTGAACTTTAAAACTTAAAAACTTAAACTAGTAAAAACTCCAACAAGAAAAAATTTTGGTTTACCAAAATATTTCGGAAAAGAATCAATAACTTCTGACTTTACAAAACACATAAAACGTTAAACGCTAAGCAGTGGTGACAATGGCAGAATTTACTCATTACTTGTACCAGAGCCAGCTGTTAAACTGACTAAAGAATACTAAATACAAAAAAAAAATTACCAATTAACTTCTAAGTAAAACAAAATATTAACCCTACCACCGGAAACTCAGAATCAGAATCCACAATACTACTCACAGGAAAACAAAACACTTCCAAACTAGGCTTAAGCCTGAGAAATGTAAACCAACATCCAATTCTAATCAAAAAATAATAATAATAATAATAGCACAAAAACTATGAGTAATACAATAAAACCTACAAATAAGCACTCTAAAACAGAGAGCTCTAACACGTGCAGAGTCGTGTTACTCAAAATAGGCCTTCAATACCAAGAAATCAAACAATCACCTGAGGACAAACTACCTTCACCCACCTCAAAAGGTGAAGCAAAACTAAATAAAAACACAAGACAAAAATCTAACCAAAACGAGATACAAATGTCTTCCTAAACCAAAGAAAAAAAACACCCCAATACAGAAGTGAAAAAACAACTACCAAGGTAAGTTAGGTAACTTAACTAACAATACTATGCTGTAGTATGTCGTACATTTGATAAGTGGAATGATGAGATGTAATGAGAAAGGACATCTGAAGGTGAAATGAGAAGTTGCCAAAAAGAGAAAGTTACTTGCCTGCAATACTGACTGAAAGCTTCCAATAATCAATTTGATGATAGTTCTGGCAATTAACAGATTTTCAATTAACAGATTTTTTTTTCTTACACTCATCTCAACTGCTTATCATACTGTTTAAATTAGCAGTTCAACAAAATGTTTTAACACTTATTGAGTAACATCATCAATAACAAATTTATTTCTAAATATAATAGGAATTCTAGGGAACAATTTGTAGAATGATTTGCATTTTTAAAGATTATTGTGATGTTACTTCATATTACTCTGAAACACATAGTGTAAAAGTCTATTTTCCGAGTTATATAAAATCAAAGAATAATGCATACTTTGTGGACAGAAGTACTTGCGTAATTCAAAAGCAAAAAATGCCGCATTTGTTTAAGCCATTTTATTCTTACATTCTTCGCTAAAAGTGCAGTACATATGAAAAATGGTCTGATCATGCTTTGTTACAGAAAAAAAAAAAAAAAAAAAAAAAAAAAAAAAAAAAAAAAAAACATTATACACTGAGTCTATAAAATCCTCTTAACATTGGAGACGGTCTAAAACGCTGTGTGAAATATCTTTATTTCAGAACACATAAAATATTCTTGTAGACCTGATATTCCATCATATTTTGTGAAATACACTCTCATGCATCAATAATAGTGTTTAAAGTCGCCTTTATTATGAAGTGCTACCCATAAATATGCATCATTTTGCTTTTAACGCACTCCTCTGTGGGGGATCTGGGAATACGATCTGAAGTCTATTCTGCTCTTCATTGCGTAGAAATCATACTATGCGCTTGTACGAATAAATTTATCCTTCTGAAAAAAGCACAGAGAATCCTGTAGTCTACTATTCAAATTCATTCAGATTAGTAGCTATTTTTGTAGATTTCAGTCTTCACATTTGATTAATTGAAGATCTATTTGGCCTGGTTGTGGAAGAACTAGACACTACATAAAAGCGTCTATGTTCCCTACTTATAAATTATATCATTAATGATTAACTTCATTTAGAATATACAAATACATTTTATTTTGGTTACTTATTATGATGGCTTAGACGTCAGTTATAGTTATCTCAACTTTAGTCAATTCTATTTTTGCTATTGATAAGCTGCATTTGTCCCTTCATAATCCAGGACATTAATCCACCTGATTGATCTAGGTGGATTTGATTTATGGACATTGTTGGTAGACTGACCAGCTAGAATTTCCAGTGAGAAGTCTCCCAACTTAAAGTTTTCCAACAATTTATATGACGTAGAAATCCTGTGAGGTATTATTATTTTTTATAATAGTTATTTAAATTTGAACCTTCGATTCTGTCCCATCTGATTTCTGTCGCGTTTCCTCGCCAAAATATAAATTACTTAAGGTGAACGAGAGATCATTTAAAATGAAATAGCAAGAAGTTCAGTCACTTTGCTATTGCTAGCGCACGCTGCTATTTCTTCCCCTGTTAAACGTAAATATCGGCTATGCATTTTTGCCGCCGAATTATTATCCTGCTGGTATAGTTTCGGAATCAGTCTGTTAGATTACATTGACTTGTGTAGCCTTGTACTACTCTTATATTTAAATTTAATGTTTCATATTTCTTAAGTTCCCACCTCATGTTGTTAGTGTTTGCAATTACGTAAGTCCATGCCATCTGAAAATTATATAGCGTTCAATAAAAGGGTCTTTTACACTCTTTTATTGACCAGTATATAAGTTACAGATCGTGTCATCTGCTTGTGTCCATCTTCAAGCCTTTGCGGCAATTCGCGAGGATTAACACTTAGGTAGATCTACTTACATTTTATGATAGCGAAAACAGAATCTACAATAACACTTTGAGCCCTAGCACTTTCCATTTTCTTTACCCTTTGCTTTGTATAAATGTCAACAACGATAATTCATTTCCAGGCTGATAGGCCTGCAGACACATATGTAGACTGGAGGCGAGTTGTCGATGTAGACTAGAACAAATAGCTAAACCTTAAAATGGTTAAAATGGTTTTTATGTAATGTAATATGACGTTAAATTCAAATGCAGGTATCATAATCAGAGGTCACACATATAATATAGTCTTCTTAAGCTGGCCCAAGATTATTAGCGCCACGTATTTTAAACGTCGCCTAGCAAGATGCTAAAGCCGAAAGTGAACGGAGGCAGAGCTGACGATAGTAATAGTAAGACCAGGCTGTCAGAAGCTCTAGCTCTAGGCAATCAAAATCACGGCATAATATGTGTATATGTATGTTTGTATGTATGTTTGTGTGTATTTATGTATGTATATACTTGTATGCATGCTTCTGTCGTTGTTCAAAAGAGAACCCCAAAAACTAAATAAGGAAGAATTTTAATTATATTGCTAAACAAATAACGACAGGCCTCATCTTCCGCTTATCCTTGAATGCCTTGCAAAGGAAGGGCTTTTAATTTTTATGCAATTGAATCGGAAGCTTTCTTACTTTGCTGTAATTAATACCTATGTGAATGTTTCAAACGGCTCCATTAAATTAATTAATGTATTTTTACAAAAATGACTTTACTTCTTTCTTTAATATCGTTCCTTAAATAAACTTTCTAAAGAACTTAATGCGGTCATTTCTTTAGAACGTTCTTTCCAGCAGTAATATACTCTTCTTTAAACTGCTTCATGAATGCAAAATAAATGGCTAAAATTTATTTGAAGCAAAACTATCCCACTTGAGAATATTTAACTGTGAATCAGAAATCGCTTAAGAAGCAGAGTGATATATAATATAATGTCAAATTACTGCATAGATCGTTAACCTTTATTTCCTGAGACATACCATGCTTGATACAGTAATAGAAAATAGCTGTTTGGGGACTGTGTATGGTGATAAATTGCAACATTTCAAATTAGCAGCGTTGAAGTTTTGAAAGGTAACATAATTCCAGAAACTGATAATACCGTTAACGTTTATTTCACAAATTACATTTCTGCCAGCTATGAAAATCATCGGCAAAAACCTAAAAGTCAGAATTAGACATTTTCTTATGAAATATATATATATATTATTCTTAAGTTTTAAAATATGGGAAAGTAAAATATCTGTGCCTGTTTAGGTTAAATTTAGAAATATGCCTTTGAAATGATTTTTAATATCTAATTACACTGGTGTCCAAAAGTTAAGCGTAATTGATAATTATGTGAATAAAGAAGGAACTGTAAATCAGAATGCGGGAAACGTGATATGCGAGTGTAAAATACAATCACGTTTGTGAAAATTGCAACACCAAGAAGGAATCGTCATAATTGAATGCAATTTAATACACAGTTGAGTGGTAGTGGTACAAATAAATGATTAAATGTTCAAAGCAAACAAACAAGAACAAGAGATCAGAATCAGTATTTTGTGTGGCCACCACGCGCCGCAATAAGTGCTG
>KK119427.1:89583-106692 GCA_000611955.2 Stegodyphus mimosarum
TCTTTCGTCGACGAGGCATAAGTATAGATTGAGTTAACGTTTACCACTAGCAGATAACCACCGATAACCATACACGACTCGCTACAGCCGTCTATTTATTCGGATCCATCAGCCGTTCAGAGGGCGCTGCTCAGCATACGCATGCGCTACGGATTTGCAATTCTAATCATTTGCATATCATGCGCTACTTTGCATTTCCTGAAAATTTCAGCTCACTCGCGTCAGTCCTTCATGGTGCTGCAATTTTCACAAACGTGAGTGTAGTTATAAAATAAGGAAGCAAATCAAAAGAACGATAATAATTAATTTTATTATCCAAAGTAGCAGTTTGAAAGAAAACTGAGAATAGTAAGGATTCACACTTTAAAGAAAAAATGAAAGAAGACATTACATAAATTACTGGTGCTGCAGTTTAATAAGGCGTGTGGTCACCTCTGACAGCCAGGCACGCTGCACAGTGATTTACTATACTTGCTATGATTTGAGTTCCAAGCTTCTTGAAGAGTTCTCTTCAGTTCTGTAACGGAGCTTGGTGGGTGCGAAAATGCTGCAATTTGTCTCCCGAACATATCCCATACATGCTCGATAGGATTTAAATCAGGGGAGTTTGCAGGCCACGACATGCGCTGGATGTTTTCCGTTTCAAGGAAGTCATCAACCAGCACCGCTTGGTGACATGGCGCATTATCATCCATGAATATGAAGTCAGGACCGACAGCACCTCAAAACAAGCGAACATAAGGCTCAAGAACTTCGTCTCTGTATCTTTGACCAATCACAGACTCCGTGTCAAAGAAATGGAGGTCTGTGCGGCCGTCCATCATGATACCTGCCCATACCCTTACTCCCCTTGATGGAAAATGATGTCTTTTCCGATATGTTTCTTGGTTCAAAACGTGTTCCACGTTCTCTCCATATCGTTACCCGACGAGAATCAGTACTCAGACTAAACAGGGGCTTGTCACTGAACATCACATTGGCCCACTCTCCCACACTCCAATGTTGATGTTTCAAACTCCAGTTCAAACGAGCGCGTTTCTGCGCAGACGTGAGGGGAATGCAAACTGCTGGTCTTCTGGCATACAGGCCAGCATGACTCAGTCTTCTGTAAAAAGTTTGTCTCGAAATTCGTATTCCTGTGGCGACTGTGAGCACCGAACCCAGTGCTCTAGCAGTACTGCCCCTCTGACGTCTCGCACTTATTACCAGATATCGGTCTTGGCGAGGGGTTATGACTCTTGGTCGACCTGATACTGGTCGTCGGGTAACATCTCCCGTTCTTTGAAACCTCTGCCACAGTCTTGAGATCACAGACTGGTTCACATTCAGAATTCGAGACACTTCGGTTTGTGATCGTCCGGATTCCAGCATTCCAACGATTCTTCCTTTCGCAAACATCTCCAATTGACGTCTTTGTGCCATCATTCACCTTGTTTGATGGTTAACAACCGTCTTTCGCCCAGCAGTTGCCCGAAACTTGTCTGAACAGCTTATGCTGCGTGAATCGGTTTCTCTGCTTTCCGACATGCGCAGGTGTTTCGCGCAGGACGTAGTCGACTGAAAGGTTTTGCATAAACCCAAAGTTTCTTCTTCACCCAATTAATATCCGCAAGAAATTTGGAATAATTTTACGAATATTTACTCCATGTTTTTCGCATTTTACAATTTATGCTTAACTTTTGGACACCAGTGTATGACTGCACTGCTTGATTATAATACTGGTGTTCTATATCAATTGACAGTTTCTTTTAGCCAAATCATAGTTCAGTAGTGTAGTCATGGAAATAAATGTGCATACATTATCAGCTAATGTTAAGTTAATGTTAAACAGAAGTAACCAGTAATCACCGGGCCTATGATCACCGGCAGTCAACCTACAGGTGATCTATAGAGAGTAGTCCAATAAATTTCGAAGGCGCCCCTAAATTATAGTCAGTGCTGATCAAGCCCCAGATTGCTAGTGGGGAAATTTACTAGTGTAGAAGCATGAAGTAAATTTAACCCTTAAATAACCGAAGCCTTCGCTAACCTATATGCTTAAAATACCGAGACGCCCGAAATTCCTTTCGAGATTCACAGCAGTTTGCTCCCCTTCCAGCGCATTAACGCACAAAGAGTTATAAATATTTCAAATGGCATTCTTTCTAGTTCCTAACAAAGAAGTTTTCATTAGTCTTTTTGGGCAAGCTGTCTGTAATAAGTGATACAATGCATTTGGGGAAAGTGCATCTGCTACTGCATACCTTAGGGGAAGGGAAGAAAACAACATTGCAATCTAGGCTGTTCCGACGGTTGTATTCTTTTGAATAAAAGTCTGTCTCGGGCGTTTTGGCCTTCGAATGGTTCAACGTATTTTAAAAGCAATCTCAAACCGAAGGACGCCGTTTTTCTTCAAAATGTTTGGCCACCAGTGATTTGCGGTCTTTCCGAGATGGTCACGTAAATTTATTAATTATATTTTAAATTAAGCTGGAGTAGAGCACAGCACATCAAGTCTGTTGTTCACGTGTGACCTATAGTTTGACTGTCACTTTCAGTGAAATCGTAGTGCTGTTATATTGGACATAACAGTACACATACATAATTAAATTAATTTGAAACGAAAAACTCCTTCGCCTCTCAGAGCACTTGGTGACGGTGACTTGAACACTTTTCAACAGTTAAATGCTTGTTGCTCATCGGTCAGCTGCACTTAAGTCCACAGGTCTCGCTTTGTAGCACTCCGCAAAGCTTAGAGAGGACATTTAAATTATACCGAATAAAATTTCCACTGATTTTAAGACCTTCTGTCACCGATGATTTCTGAGTGAAAATTAATTATTGCAGTTATTGCAGAACGCAGATTGTTGTTAATTGTGACCTTTAAGGTAACTTTAGTTTTGTTCTGTATGTGGATAGCATAAGGAATTTAATTGTTCCCAATTGGAACTTCTTATCATAAAATTCGTAAAATGCCATGTCGATAAAGTAAGTACCGATGGTTTTGAAATAGAAAAACGAAAAAGAATAATTTCTTGAAGTTGGATTTCTAATATCGAGCTATTTTATATGTATAGATTATATTTACAGAAATTTATAGTGCATCGAGGTAAACCAGATTTTCTCTTCCTAAAACCTGATAAGATTACTTCAGTAATTAAAATAAAATACATTTACTCCTTTTGAAAAAGTCATTCTAAAGGTTTTTGTATTTAGCTTATTTCTTTATGTTACAGGTAGAAATTTGCATTTCTCCAGTCTCAATTTACAGTTGCGCTGAACAGAAAAGGCGAATTATATAGTTCTGCGGATGGTTCCTACCGAAGAGGAGTCGAGAAGAGAAGAACAGATAGTCTGTCTTCAAGATTCTGATGTCTGACTTCCCTGCTAAGCCTATCTGATGATGTTTGCCGACGTGGCCAGCTGCTGTGATTCTCTCAAGCGTGGTGCAAAAACGTGATGCAAGGAATCCTAAGGAACAAGAATTTTCTCAAGCATTCTGGATTATATCTATCTACATCGCCAAATAGCTGCCTATATGAAAAGGACTGTTAAGCAGGATCATGTCACATTCTACCATTCTAGTACAGTTCACAAGTTATTCATCGTATAAGTTCATTTATGTGTCAAAACCTGACACGATACGTTCATCTATGTTGTTAAATCTTAAGAATAGAAGACACTGATTAAATTTTTACGTTTAATCTTTTTTTAACTTGCTGCTGTTTATATTTCTGTAGCAGAGAACCTTGGATCTACACCCATATCTGCGCACACCACTCAGTGTTCTTCAGAAAATCACAAATACAACAAAATCACAAGTACACAAAATCTTCAAATACAACACTTTAAGTACCTAATTTTAAAATTAAGTTTTGTTGCATCAGATTATATTACACAATTACGAAGCTTTCATTACCAAAGAGAATTGAAATTATTAAATATAATATAATTGATTCAGTGGAAAACGTAATAAATTTAGAAAAAAAAGTTAACACAATAATATAATTTTGTATCGAAAAAGGTTGAAAACATTTATGATAAGCACTGAAAAGAAACAGTCGTCCAGTGCAGTTAAGATGTAAGCAGTTAATAGCAACACGAATAATTAAATAAATTAAATCCATTCGCAGATGGAATTATGCTATTTTTTCTTTGGAGAGTTTTTAATGGGATAAAGAATAAGATGTTCATAAAAAATAAAGAGTAGAGGATTTTATCACTGATTTTCTTAATTCATCGTATATTTTTATGCGCTTGAAACAAAAACTTGTACTTACGCCTGTCAGATTAAAAAGAGTCAAATAATTAGCTATCAATGGAAACAGATAAGAAGCATAATTTGATGCTAGTTAAATGACAGAAACATTTTTTCAACGTATAACAAAAATATGGAGGATATAAATTTAATTGATATAGTTGGTTAAGTTATCTAAGGCATAAATATTTCACTTTTGTCATACACGAAAAATAAAGTTATTTTTGCGTTAGAAATTAAGACAGTTTCAATCTTAGATTACGCATGCACTTATATTTTACGCCTTTTAATTTAGTACCCAAGGTTATATCTTTTAGTCGGAAAATTTATTATATAGTGCAGAGTTTTTAAATAAGCAAAAAAAAAATGCTAAGTACATAACAGAACAGTATCGAAACTGTAGCGCCATTCCCTCTCCCAGAAAGGGAGGAAAGACCTCTGTTTAGAACATTAAGTAAAGTTGAGTAACATTCGTCAGAGAAAGTTTCAACAACTAAAGCAATATTCTGGTGTTTATAAAAGAAACAAAACAAAATAGGGGTAATTTACCTTCGTAGATAGTACCATTATGCATAAAAATAATAATTTTTAAAAACTTTTAAAATAAAATAATTTGAAATTTCTTGTTGAATACCTCTGAGAAAGCTGAACAACTGCTGCCGAATAAATACATTAAAATAAAAACTCTCTTGATATCGGAAAACTCAAATCTGACGATTGCATTTTTACAAATTCTATACGTTCATAAACTCTGTAAAATAAACTACATTGCTTCAAACTCAAATTCTCTGAGTCAATATCTTTACACTGAAATGAGATAAAAATCACCCCTGATGCCTTGGTATATTAAAAAAAGATTATTTTCCAATAAAATTTGAACATGAAGGACGCGATAGAACACTAATAAAATAAATATAAGCAAACATTTATAATTAAAATCCATCTATTATTTCTCGATTAACATACGCATTTTGTTAAAGGGGGTGACTGACTCCAGGTCCATATATGAATATTATTTTAAAAGAACTTACAAATTAAAACCCCAAAAACTATATTCGAAGAACAATAATTGCATCTTCAGATATGTAGTAATCAATTAAACTAAGTTCCTTAATATAGTATTCTGTACTCATTAAATCAGAGCAGTTTTCTTTTAAGAAACACTAACGCTTTTCCTCATATATTAATTTAATTTATGTTATAATTTAGAGAATGGAACATTTAAAAATTTATTTTCTTAATTATTGATTAATATTTCAGATTTTCATTTGATTTCGAGAACGACCGAGGAGTTTGAAATGATCTCTCTTAAAATGTTCGCAAACTCGTCAGACAGAATTCTCTTTTTTTTAGTTTCTTTCTTACAGATAGAAGTCCCATTTTCGGAATTCCATGCACTCTTTCGAGCAATCAAGCATTTTATCTCAACACTTTAAGCTACAAGAAAGATATAAGAATTGTCAAGTTTTCAGCCTGCAAGATCCAAGCTCATTCAGCGCATGCCCATGGCATTCAAACCATGGGTATGCGCCATGGGTACATCGGCAGCCATGGGTATGCGCCATGGGTATCCCATGGTTGTCAAAGCCACAGACGTATTTAGCCGGGACAAACTGGACACGCGAACCTCGGTCTTAAAAAAGGTCTACTTTGTCGGAGACGGGAACAAGAGTTACCCTTTAACAATTCTCATATGATTGAGTTCCCTGTGATCGAGATGGCTGTGAAGAAACAACAAAATCAGATTCTTTTTTTCTCTCTCTCTCCCCTTTCATTTGTAATTTTCAATAAAGTGAAAAAAATATTACTGCCTCTCGTGCAACAAATTCTAAAACCTCAGCTTCTCTAAAATTAGGACCGCCTATAAATTCGCTATTGTCTCGAATTAGCTATAAATTAATAATCCATTAAAATTCTTTTCTTGAACTCTCTCCAACCAAAGGAAAAAGGTAATAATTTTTAACCGCTTTTACAAGAACAGTCTAATCCCCTTTTAAAAGTTACATACCCTGGTCTCACGCAAAACTTCAAGAAGTACTTAAACCATATTTGAGTCAGAGATGTGATAAAGGCAATAATAAGCAAATCAGAAAATTGCGAAACCGGTATATAGTTTTGAAAGTTAAAGGGTGTCGGGAACCGCAGCTGTCCACCGACATATGAGCCGAAGATGATAGTAGCCTTAGAAAAAAATCACCTTTTTTTTACCTGTACAATCCTTTTCGCCAGCTTTTTAATAAATGTAATGCATGCAAGAGTAAATGTGTTTAAATGATACTATATTAAATTCATTAAAAATTAGTACATAGATATTAAATTCCTTATGCATTGTGAGCTAATACACAACAGTAATAGAGAAACGGGACTTTCTGATTATCTGCACCGCTACTAAACGTCAGCAATTCATTGACGATTAATGAAATGGGAAAAAACATTTGTTTGGCTAATTTTATGGTCTACTCGTACTGTTCAATCATAAATAATTAGCAAGAAGCAAAAGCACAGAAAGAAGTTTTAATAAACCCGAAATTTTATGAGGGAAAAAATGTCAAACATTTATCAGGCCGATATACACATTTTTAATACTCAAAATAACTGTAGTTAAGATACAGCATGTAAAATCCACATGCACTGAAGTATGTTCTTGGTACGTGCAATCGCCTGTTGACTATTATCTCCTGTATTCTTGAATGTATGCACAAAAACAGGGCACATAAACCATTGTTGGTGTCACGTGTGCAGTTGATCAGAAAATGCAATGGAATATCCTCGGATGATCATATCCCAGATACAGCATGCTTTAGATAAAAAAAGAAAAAAATAACTAAGGAAAAAAACTCTAATAAAGTCATAAAATATCATTGAACACAGATTTTACCATTTAACCGAAATTTTAGCAAACACTAGTTTTGAAAAACGACATCACATCATTTTACTTGTGATTGTAAGACAACATAAAACAGTTCGAAATGTATTTCATTATTTATCCCTTTACGGCGGACTACAGAGAGATGAGAAAATTGTGTGTTCGGTCCCCGCAAGTCACTGCTTCTAAGCTTTTACGATGTGTCACACGACATGTTTCTGACATCGCAGACGCAGTAATTTGTTCCAGTTGACAGTGCAGGAGACAAAACTTCACGACTAGCGTCATCAGATTTTAACGTTCCGCACCGTGTCTGTTGTCACAGTCTCTTTACTTCAAGAGCGCTGATGAACCAATGATTTTGTTTTTCCTCTGATATCGTCTCAGATATAACGGATCAGAGGATGTAAAATAGAACAGAAAAATTAAGAAGGCTTGGCAAAATCAGCGTGAATTTTTTTTCACCGGAACAAAATATCAGACTGTTCTTGAACTCCCGGCTAGAGAGATCTATATGTCTCCTGAACTCTAGACTAGAGAGAACTAGAATGCTCTTGAATTCTCGACTAGAGAGAACCTCGTTAGCAGGCTCCTCACGTCACGAGGACTATAATTCACTTCAATAACTGTTCCATACTATTCATGAATTATATATATATATATATATTTAAAGAGGTTCTCGTAATTTAATAAATGCGTTTTGAGCTCAATAATGTAGTAAGTATTACGGCAAGATCACAAAAGTACTAATCATAATACGGAATACGATAGGCTACCTACCGCCACTCAACACAATGTAACCGCCAATCATCCCGCCTCTTTATATCTTATTTAATGTTGATTTTCAGTTTCCAACAGCAATTAAATAATACTCATTGCTTATATGTATTTGCATTTATTATATATATTTCATTCATAAGTTAGCCGAGCTAAACATTCTCTTGTTTGCACTATTTTTGCAGAAACTATAAAGCAGAAAACAAATATTTGCTACCCAGAACAGATGTCCTTAAACAATGTTCTTCCTTTCGTGAATAAATTCTTTTTCTATTTTAACATTTATCTTCATGTTAAAAATCCCTGTAAGAAAATTTAGCTTCCTTCTTCAATCAGTTTATACTTAATTTGAAGCTATCGAAATGACAGAAGTCTTGTACACCGAACATCAATCTTCTCTTTCGAAATTAAACTATATGTATATTAATTCAGAGCTGAGTTTAAAGGGTTCTGTATGTGTCCCAAAGGAGAAGATTATGATTGCTTATAAATAAGTGAAAACTGGCTACATTCTGCATATTAATAGTTAATGTAAAATGAATGTTTAACAATCGATTTCTTTCTTTGATTTTGTGTTCTGTGTACAATTTTTTATCTTTACAAAGGAATCTTGATCGATAAAAGAAAAGCATATTAAGTTGTGAGGAAAATTGTTAATTTTTTTTTCATTTTACTATATTTCATAGAAACATAAATTTAAAACATAAACATAGTATTAAAAAAGTCTGATTCGGACACTACAAGACTTGCTTGTACGGCCTATTAAATTATACAGCTACATTTTCATACAGTTTTGCTACATTTCATTTAAATATTATTTCCTCAGATTTCATTACAGATATATTTCTCATTCAATTAATTCAATTTTCACTTCGCGCCAGGGCAAAGATACTTAAAACTCAAAACATGTTGATTAAAAATTGAAAAATATATAAAAAAAAGTAAAACACCATATACAGCTAAAACACTGAAAAAAATATTTTTACAATTAAAATTAGATTTTTCACTAGCGGCCAAGAAAGCAGATTTTTCGGCGCACAAAACTGAAAGTTTACTTTTGGTCCCACTTGGCAAAAAGACAGTGAAGGTGCAGATACTGGCTTTATTCTGCTAAATTTCGAATGTAAGAAAATATGGCTGCTCTATTAGGCTTAGTCGCATTTAAACAACTTGTAGAGACATTAAGATGTTTTTCTTTTAAAGCAGGAGAAGAGAGAAATTAGCAAAGCCCTCGCCGGGACTCGAACCTAGGACACGAGCTAAACATGCTGGTCATTATACCACGAATACATGCAGAAGGAACAGAAAGAGTACCTCATATACTCCTCCTTTTAAAGGGCCACTGGGAATTAGGGAACCCATCGCCAAATTCTGGTGGTGGAGAATCATCATCCACCAACGTTTTTCGTTCGGGCGCCACTGTAGAGACATTAGAATTTTTTTGAAGCAGGTGAATTGAGAAATGAGCAATGACCTCGCCGGAACTCGAGCCTCGGGCATCTCGAATACGCGCCGATACACAACGGAGGCATGCAGAAAGGAGGGAGAGAATGCCTCATCAACCTTTAAATTTTTTATAATTCTACACTTATTTCATGCAGATTAATGGAGGAATAAAAACCTTAACCGGAACATGAGAACTACAAAATTCAATCACTTATAAAGTAACAAAATGTACAATTTAGCAACGTATAAGAATAAAAATCTCAGCTCAGCGAGCTGAGAAACAGAGGGGAGATATGTATATTTGGTGCGGCTGATTTTAAAAGGAGGTGCACTAGTACATGTTATAGCAGTCCTATACACGAAATTTTAACGTTCTGAGGCTAATCCCTATGGAGTTATGCGAGATACATACATAAGTGCGCATGTACAGACGTCACGAAAAAAGTCTCTTCTGATTTCATTTTATAATCTGTTTTGAGAAAAAGAGCGTTTACTGTACCATTATATACAGATGTCACACAAAATCATCGTTAAATTGCATTCGATGGATACACAAAATAGATATTTTCTTTGAAATATGGTACCCGAAATTTTTCGTGATTTCAATATTTCCTTCACTTGTACAAAGAAGTAAAAAGTGTATAAGCAGATTTCGTGGCAGCGTTAGCAGTGATGGAAAAGTAATATATGGCAAATAAAACACAATAGACAGTTTCAGAAATACGCGTTTCAAAAATTATCAACAGCAGTTTTAAAGCGAAAACAAACCATACATACATACGTAACAAACCATGCATACCTGTTTCATACATAATAATAATCCACGTATTTTGCTTTCTTATTGCAAGTGTTACAATTACTTTGTTAACACTTAACGGACTAAGAATGCGCTTAAAACTATACTAACTCGCGGTAAAATGAGTTACTGTTTATAATAAGGAAATGAAGTGCTGTTTCAGTTAACGAATTAAAAAAAAAATTACAAGTATGATTATACACTTTGCAATGCTGATATGAAAAATACTAGCGATTATTCAATGCTTAAAAATTTATGTATAAACTTATAATTTTGTAGTACAGATAAACAAACGTAATAAATTAAATAGTATCATAATATCTGTATAATAATAAACGATAGACTCTGTCTGCGTGGCATACCTCAAAGACAAATAGATTCAGAGCTACAAATATTGGTATTCATGTTGTTCGGACAATGAAAGTTGTACATGAAGAAGCTATGTTTTCCAAATAAGATTTAGAATTTTTTAATTAATACAGTATGTTTATAACCAGTCTTGTCTGTTTTTTGCTCACATATCCGTTAGGCGAATGAATACAAATCAGGGTTTTACTGATCACTCCATCGTGTAGAAATTTTCTTTGATATGTCTGTTACTGATTAACACATTATACGAATTAAAAGCAATATACGCAGTTTCTTCGGCTCTGCTAATAATTATAAGCTATATGTGGGAAATTACACTCGCTGAATTTATTAAAAGCATTACATACTTTTTCTTTTTTGCAGTAATAATTTTATTTGAAAACAGAAAGGGAAAAACAAAAGGTATACAGCGCAAAAATAGAGAATCGGGACTAATAGGCCTTCTGGGAGAAACATTGTGTGACAACTCTTAACACTGTATAGAAAATTCCAAAGATATGCTGCTTTTAAATATTTTGCGATTTTTCTGTTGAATTTTATGCGGTGTAAGTGAGAAGAGAGCGATGCTTAATAATAAAATTAAAAAGGACAAAAAAACGTTGAGTGAGCAGAAGGACTCCAAGAGCAGATTGAAAGAGTGCTAGCTCATCGAGAGGAAAAAAAAGCTTAAATATACCTCTGATGTGACATTAAAATCTGAAATCTTCCAGGTTTTCTTTCTTTCTTTTGTAGGGATTTATATTTATTTTAAATAACCAGTTACATTTAATTTTAGGTTACTTTCCTATAAGCCTTCATTTTCCTAATTGTCAGTGCTAGAATATTTAAATTTGGTAGCGCGCGTAATAAATGCAAGTTCTAGCAATGGAAGAATAAGTTAAATATCGACGTTCCAGTAGAGAAAAAGAGAGTCCGGGAAATTGCCGTGCTTACTTATACGAAAACTTCTGTTTAGCAGTTACTGCTGGTTTGGCGTGGCTTAAGCGCTATTATCTTGCTGCCACTAGACTCATTTACGCGCTGTAGGCTACAGGATTATATGAGCCCTGTAGAGTAATTCTACTATTTGTGAACATCTTAAATTCTGAAGTTTGATTCTACTGTTGCAGTTACCGCTCAAGTTAAGGCGTAGTATGTTAGTGTCAAGTTGACGCATTCTAAATAAATTAAAGAATTTAATAAAGGGCAGTTTTAACTCTTCCTCAGTACAATCACTATTTCTCAAGATTCTACACAACAGAAGGACAGTAGATCTTTATACTTTATTTATTTAATCTTTTTTATTTAATCTTTAATTCAAATTTAGCGGAAGCTAGTTGAATTAAATAATAGACGAAACCAGAGTTTGAGAGTCTTGCTTTAAAGTTACGTTAAGGAGGTTGATCAGTAGAATTTAGATCAGCACGTGTCGGCCTGTGTGCCTAGCTTTCCGGAAGTACTAAATTTCAACTGTTTAATCAGTAATATTGCTGAATCTCAGCGATAATTAAAAACGCGGTTAGTTTAGGATCTCAGAGCCCCGTCGGTAGTGTTTTGATATTTGTTCATCCAGTAATTAGTTTCAGTTTTACGTTTTGTTTTAGTTTACCGCCGGGTTGACGCAGTTCGTGAACGTCAAGTAGACGTATTTGTCATTTGAAAGATAAAATAAAAAGGGTTCTAACCCCTTCTTACGTTTCTGTGTAAATTCACACATAGTATCAATCACTAACCCAGTTTCTGACAAGTTGGGCCAGAGAGATCTTACAAAGAAATAAAAAAAATATTTTTTACTCTTTTGTCCGAGCATCTCAAGATGTGTAAGCCAAAAACTGTTTTATAAGCATTTTTTTTTTCAGGATTTAATTTTTTCTCTTGTTACTTAAACGACTTTTCCCAGTATATTACATTTCATGCAGAAATAGTTTCCCTTTCGACAGAAGAACAGGTATATTGCTAGTAATTACATAATCTTACAGCACACAGAAAATGTGGTACATTATGAATAACGGAAAACATTTGGGAAACCTCCCTATTTCTCCAACAAGAAAATGTAGTTTACGATCTTCTGAGGAAACGTTAACTAAGTTAAATAATTTTCATACATCTCTAAATTTGGCCTTTCCAATAACGGAAGAAGCATTCTTCAGAATTAAAAATTCTTTTATGTTTATATTTAGTTACTTGTTTCGCTGTGTAACAAATCTAGTAAAATGCACGCAATCGAACGTGTATTTGGAGACGTGATATAATGCTCTGTATATTCTTTCTATGCTTTTATGTTATTCTCTGTACATTCTTTTTATGTATAGCTTTAATCAGTCACTACATTTCGCTTATAATTTATTTCAGATTTTTTCATTTTCTACTCCTCTCGTTTCTGTACTTATTGTAAACTGCAGTTTATATTAAGAAAGTTTTGTTTTCTCTCGTCTGACTGACAAAGATTTATTAAATCTCTTAAGTTTTACTTCCTGATACGATGTATAACCTTCCCTGGTTTTTTCATTTTCTAATATAATTTATCGAAGTATTTTCTTTTATTTCTCAAGCCAGGGTTCCTTATTACATCATATTCTCAACTAGTCTTACCTCAGCAGTTTCCTTCCGCTTTTTCAAGTTATTAGTGCCTAGCTATGACGTTTTTTGTCTCTTCCATTTTGTAAAATTTTTGTTCTGATTTTCTTCCCATTGATTTTTTCTGTCAATTCGCTCATTGTTTCTTGATATGTTGTGACAAAATATGGTTTTATGATTTCCTTTTAAGTTATGATACAGATTTACACGTTAATTTTGTTACTTATCGAGTGAAGTACATCTTGTTTTAGAATGCCTTTGATTAGGTATTAGTTATTCATTTACGGAAAACGTGTTCTAGCTGTGGCTACATATGAATGCATACGAAGCTGCTTTTTAAAAAGAAAGATCGTTTAGTGAATTTCAGTGCATATGACTGCCTCCTTAACTGATCAACAAATACACTCACGTTTGTGAAAATTGCAACACCATGAAGGACTTACGCGAGTGAGCTGAAATTTTCAGGAAATGCAAAGTAGCGCATGATATGCAAATGATTAGAATTGCAAATCCGTAGCGCATGCGTATGCTGAGCAGCGCCTTTTGAACGGCTGATGGATCCGAATAAATGGACGGCTGTAGCGAGGCGTGTATGGTTATCGGTGGTTATCTGCTAGTTGTAAACGTTAACTCAATCTGTACTTATGCCTCGTCGACGAAAGAGAGCGAGATTTGAACAACTTACAGAGTTTGAACGAGGGAGAATCATCGGCCTTCGTGAAGCTGGATTGTCGTATCGTGCAGTAGCCTCTCGTGTGCAGCGTAACAGCAGCACAGTGATGCGCGTTTGGAAGCAGTGGACGGACGAGTGTCGGACAACTCGGAAATCCGGGAGTGGACCCCGAAATGTGACGTCAGCTCGCGATGATAGACACCTGGTCCGCATGGCGCGGACGGACCGTACAGCTTCCTCTAGACAATTGGCAGCACTGTGGTCAATAGCTACAGGTGTTTCATTGTGTGCTTCATCAATTCGTAGACGTCTGCTGCAGTGTGGACTGCGCGCACGGACTCCTTTATACAGGATCCCCCTAACGCACGACCATCGCCGCCTGCGGCTACAATGGGCCAATCAGCATAGAGACTGGCGTGCTGATTGGCAGCATGTCGTGTTTTCTGACGAATCCCGCTTTAATTTGTGGTACCATGATGGCCGCATTCGTGTCAGACGCTATGCCGGTGAACGCCACCTTCCGGAGTGCATTATCGAACGCCACAGTGGACGAACACCCGGAGTTATGGTCTGGGGCGCCATAGCATATCATAGACGATCTCAATTGCTACGAATTGTGGGCAATCTGAACAGCAACCGGTATATCCGTGAAGTTCTACAGCCCGAAGCTGTTCCCTTCCTTCAAAGCTTGCCAGGCGCTGTATTTCAACAGGACAATGCCCGCCCTCATACTGCTCGGATTGTTAAATCCTTCTTTGCAGCGCAGCAGGTACAGCTTCTTCCTTGGCCTGCGTGTTCCCCGGATATGTCGCCAATTGAACATGTGTGGGATGTCATTGGTCGGCGTCTTGCTCGTGATCCTCGTCCTGTTGCGTCTGCAGACGAACTTTGGGTACGCGTACAAACGATATGGAATGCTCTTCCTCAGTCAGACATTCAAACTTTGTTTGACTCCATGCCACGTCGTGTATAGCAGCACTTTGCGGCGCGTGGTGGCCACACAAAATACTGATTCTGATCTCTTGTTCTTGTTTGTTTGCTTTGAATATTTAATCATTTATTTGTACCACTACCACTCAACTGTGTATTAAATTGCATTCAATTATGACGATTCCTTCTTGGTGTTGCAATTTTCACAAACGTGAGTGTATATATTAAGAACAGAAACCTCTAATAAATGATGCCTTAAAAACTGACAACTCTGCAGTTAAATTATAATTACAGCAAGCTCACAAAAATGAGCAACAAATTAATGCACTCAAAAGCTCTGTGTTGACAAAATCATAACAAGTAAGCTATTGAGAATTTATTCCATTTTATCAGAAGACTTGGCAGTCACTAATCCGTCAAATTAGATGTAAGTGCCCTGGCATTCACAAAACAGGCTCAGACCTTTTCAAACAAAATCATTTAGATCGAATAATAAACGAAATTTTCGGACACAAAATTATGGATTATGTGAGTTTATTGATAAATATTAAATTATTTGTGCGGCCACTTTCATCCATTTATTAGAGGGTCCTACTCCGTGGCTCCAAAAGTTAGATTGCGAAAATAGCTAAAATGAAGAAAGCTTAAATTTATGTGTCAGTCCTCAGAAAAAGATGCCTATTTTTAAAATCTTTAGTAGCTCCAACAATCCTGCAAACAAAATAGTATCTTTATTAAAATCGTCAGTTATGCCCTTTATTTATTATGTTTTACTCTGAATGTAATATTGCTACCGATGACCATTCATGATAAGGTTTAAATAGGATTTAAATCACTGTGCAGACTGATATGTAATAAATTCGTTACTTATTTTACGTCTGAAAGTCTTATTACTGACATTTCTCCTCATAAAACTATTTTCATACGATTGAAATGGCATGTTAGAATTATCGTACGAACAAAAGCTGATTACATTCAGATATGCATTTCACGAAACTTCAATATTTATGAAGGTTTTAGACACAGATCGGATGTTACGCTGATGTTCGTCGATTAAGTTCTTGAAGATGCTCGCTTATCACAACTGCACAACAGGACAGGTAGGTGAACACAAGGGCTTGATAGCATCCAATATGCAAGGCAAATGCATTGTTACAAAACCACTGAGAGCCTCATAGACGTACGGATTCAGATAGATAAACGGTTTGTCAACGGGCTAAAACGTAACTTTCTATTTAAAAACTGGTCTTTGTTGCTGTATTTGTGAGACACATGTACACCCATGTAACTTAATGTATAAAACACCTTGCTTGGACTAAAAATAAATACAGTTCTGTACCATCCATGCAGCATGCCCCCAAAAATATTTTAGTGAAAAAAAAGGGTGTGGTACTTTTTTGCACGTTACTTTTACGACAGTTTTACGAATAAAAAAAAGTGAAAATATTATCGCCGTTTTGTCGTATTTTACGCCCGTTATTTTTACGAAAATTATACGAAACGAAATATGCTGATAAAAGCTGTCGACAACATTGTACTTTTCATTCGTTACTTTTACGAATATTATATGAATTCTAAAAACCTTTTGAATAAATCTATGATTCAGAGTATCTGTTGTTTTATTTCTCATTTTACAGTCCCCCCTTGGAACAAAAAACAAAGAAAATGTGTGCAAAAATAGAGGTTTTTTTAAAGAGTTTTAATGTCATATACTACTATCATTATTTAATCATAAAAATAATAATAACTCTACGAATTTGCAAGCTGAATCCCCTGATACGTTACATAAATTTCAGTTCCTTTAGTCATTATTATAAAAATCACATAAGACTAAATTTTTCAAATTTTGTTTAATATACGGGAAAATGATATAATATTTTTATATGAGGTAAAAATAAATAAATAATGTAAATAAATAATTATATTATACTTTATGTTTTTCTTAAGTTATTGATAGGAAACAAACATACCATTACGATTTCAAACTTATTGAAATCGTAATGGTACGATTGTATGTATCAATACTAGTTGTTTATGAATATGACCAAAATAAATTCTAATAAGCTAAGAAATTGTTTATTTTCTATTAATTATGAAATGTAAATAATGTAATCGAAAAATTTTCTTCATAGTATTTCACTAAGCATTAATACTGCGGTATGAGATTCCAAGAAATAAAACATTTCAGGAATTTTCATTCGGTATATCTTGATGATATATAAAATCGTGTTGTTGAACGAAATATTACTTTTGCGCAGGAAAGTAATTCTATTGATCTAACATCCTCATGAATAAAACTTTGATTACAGTTTCTAAGTTAAGTTAAAATTTTCCCATTTTGAAAATATGCGTATCATATAGCATTAGTTTTTCATGAAACAGAAATCAGTATCAATAGAAAAGGTGATAAAAATGTTCAGTTAATGGAGTAGGATACTATACATGAGAATGACCTGATA
>KK119427.1:106753-127708 GCA_000611955.2 Stegodyphus mimosarum
GGAAATGAAATGATTTCAGGCCTTGAGAAAAATAATGAAAGTGATATTATGGATAGTGAAGGTGAAATTCTCTACATCTAAGAAAATCTTATTAATGTACATCCTATAAATTCATGTATTGCAAAAGAACTAGCATGAACTATTTGTATTAAGTATGTGGAAAATGCATGCTTAAAGTACTGTTTATTTCCTAAAAATATTCTGCATGGTTATTTTTTACAAGGAAACAAATTAAAACTAAAAAAAGTAGTTTAAAGCTGTTATTTATTTAATATTTAAAAATTAAATTGAAAATAATAAACTACTTTTTAAGAATGTAGTAAAACTAGATTTGCATTCAACTCTGGTAATGTTTCGCTAAAACTAATAGGAATTTTTTGTTCAAGTATAATATTTTAAATTTTTTCTAGAGAACGTTTGGGATACATTATTGCCACTAAGTTGTGCTGGATCAATTGTAAGGTAATTTGCTATTCTACATTTACTCAATTAAGCCTTATCCTGTTACATATATATTTTTATATTACTAAGATAATAAATTTATGAAAATTACAAGAAAAATGCAAAATATTAGTTAAAAAGGACAAACGTACAGTCTAATTGAATTTAGTAAGTTGGAAATGCTGTCTGTCTTTCCATGAGTTAAAAAACAACTTCAAATAAAATTTCTTTTTTCATTCTTTTATGTTATTTGTTTATTATTAATATAATATAATTTATCTTATTTACTCACATATTCCATCCCTCTTTTCAGTAATATATACTATATATTTCAAACAACTTTATCAGTTTCAGCAATATTATTCTTACCTACATACGTAAATACTTTGCTATTTGTGAATACAATATACATTGTTACCATAAATCAGTTTCTAAATCATTTGCTGAGAAAAGTACAGGGAAAATATACAAGTAAATTGTGTCATTTACTGTTATTTAAGTCTGTTTCTAATATTTATACTAGAATGCTAAAATAACCAAATACTGTACATGAGGTGAAACATGGAAAGTCGTCATGCCTTAATACCAAATACAATGCCTTTATACCCAAGTGCTTAGAGTTCCTTCCTATTAAAGCTATTCTTTCTCAGCTATTAAGGATGAAATCTCTGTCTTATTGTTAAGTAATCTTTAAACAAGCTTCTAAAATATGCTCAGAATAAAGGAATAGAGGAATTAATGTTAAAATAGGCATAATGTGTAAGATATTTTAGGGCATACTATTAATTATTTTAATCTTAACGTTTCGTCAAGGAACGTATTGCTGTTAAGTAATTGTTTATATTTTTATTCAAAGGAACAAATTATACCAAAGTAGTTATGCTAGTTTTGCTTTTAGCATTTGAATTTAATATTTAGCATTTAATTTGATATCATGAAAAGTAAATAGGGAAACAATACAGAGATTTTTTCAAATCATTAATATCTTGATAATGTTCATTTTATTAACTGTTGTTTTCCCTTATTTTCCAGATGCTGAAATTGGAAAAATGGCTTCATTTTCCTACTGCTTTTATATATTTGTGAAGAATTGTAAAACTTTAAAATTTAATGTAAAAAAAACTAGATAATTAAAATACTGTGTATTAATTTTACGGCTTCAGCATTTGGATTTTTGTAGGCATCTTCTGAATTCCATAAGAAAAAATATTTTCTTTTTATTTCGGAATTTTCTTTTAAAATATTAGTATGTTCTTTTTAGAAACAACGGAAAAAGGCTAGAAAAATATTTAACATTTGAACAATCAATCATTAATTACAATTCATGCTATCTGAAAGCCTTAGAAATAACACTGAAAAACACATATCATTAAGTGTTCAAAAATTAATCTATCCATGCATTAAACATCAGAATGCCGGTTCGTAATAATATACATGTATATGTCAAGGTACCTAAAACAAATTAAATTAAACTGAACAGAAATGTAAATGGTATAATAAATTTTAGGATTAAGAATTTTTATTATTGTTGTTGATATTGGTGATGAAATGAAAAGAGAATTACTCCCTTCCAAGTTAAGAATAATAAAGCACAGTGTCTAAGATTCATTGCAGTTTACGTTGAATTGCATTTAAATTCCATTGACTATTTTCTGAATAATAACATTAAGAGGTTTGTTCTTTTAGCAGTCATTGTTTCTAATTTATGTATCTTTTAATATTATTTATTGATTTAAATTGGCATTCAACTTACATGAGAAATATTTAACATTTGAACCAAAATTTTAGAGAACCAAAATTGATCAAACCAAAATTTTAGAGACTGCCATATATGCTATATCAGTTAGTCTATATTATTTTTCAATGGGAAAAATATGTATAGTATTAAAGTGTTAACTCAAAATACGTTCAAAATGACATGGGGAAAAATTAATTTCTGGTGACTTTCACTATATCTTGAAAATATCATTAGTTGTGCAACATTAAATTAACAAACAAAAAAATGGCCATTAATAAAGAGGAAATTTCATAGAGATGACACATAAGTAGAATGTCTGTGAAGAAAACTAAAACTTGTATGAATGTAAGAAGTTGTAATCTGAAAAAAAAAAAAAAAACATTAAGTGTCTCTTATTTATTTTTTCTCAAGTTAAAAATACAAAATAATTTATTTTTGTAATTTGCTTAGTTATTTAATCATGCATAAAATTTTTAAATAAAAATTGTTATTTTTAAATGAATTTAAAATTATTTTAATTTTCTATTTTAGTAATTCCTATTTAATATAAAATTCTACAATATCCATTCGTATATTTTTAGAAAATTGTTTTACTTAATGAAGAATTTTTTGGTTTCTTATTTTAACTTATCATATTTAACAAATTGTAGAAAAATTCAGCACATGCAGGAGAAGAAAATGTGTGCATGGCGTGTTTTAAACATTGCAAAATTTAACTATGTCTAGTACATATATTCTAATTTATCACTATATAACTAAATGCACCGGTCTGTAAAAATCAAATGTGCTTAAAATGGCGTTTTTATAATCGTAATATGCGTGTATTATCTCCATATAATGATAGAAGTATGGTATTAACCTGTGAAAATAGATTTACAATTCATGAAAAAGGATTTCTAATATTTCTAGTATGCATAGTAAGAAAAAGGAAAATGTATGTAAATTTTTGCGTAAAGTATACGTTTGTGAAAAGTAAAAGAATTGCTCAAATTTAAGTAAATTTTCACTAAAAATATACAAAGTAAACAAAATAGGAAGATTTACGTATATGCGATAAATGTACGTAAATTATTAGTAAAATATACGTTAATCTCTGAAATCTACGTATATTATACGTAAAAGTTACGAATGAACCGCAATCTTTAGCATAAGTATACCTAAATATTACGTAAACCTTGAGTATATTAGACCGTAAAAATATACGTAAATATCTACTATTTTTTCTGGACACTTTTCATGATATTTTTACGTTTAACGTAACGGTTTTTATACGAAGCATCATTTGTAAATTGCGGCTATTTTTTTGTGCAATATACAAATGCATGTTGCCTGGGAACTTACTAACAAATACCTATAGAGATCTGACAGTGGCACTCGATGAAGTTATAAGTGTTCAAATGAAAGTGACGGGAAGCGCTGCATACGAAAAGGCTGAACTGGATTTTCGTGAAACAAACGCGATTGCGAAGCTGTATGTACCACGTATGCGTGTGCGGAAGGAAATCTGTGCTGACTTCAGTCGTAAGGACGTGGCATTCATTCAAAAATGGCTGGTGTGGATACAACTGCGTCGGAAACGGATCAGCGAGCTGTAATTAAATTTTTAAGACTGGAAGGGTGTAAGCTGGTGAACACTGATCGAAGGATGGTGGCTGTATACCAGACACGTGTGAGCCGAATCACGCAGTGACGAAGTGGGCGCGAATGTTTAGCGAAGGTCACCAGGAGACAATGGATTTGTCGCCGCCTGGATAGGCGCACAAGGTTGTGACAGATAAGCTGATTACGGACATTGACACGGCGATCAAGGCAAATCGACGTCGAAACATTCGTGACGTTGCAAATGAGTTAAACGTTTCCATTGGTACTGTTCACAATATTGTCGGCGACATTCTGAACTATCGAAAGGTTTGTTGGCAATGCGTACCCCGCATACTGTCTGACCACCATAAGAAACAGTGAATAGGCCTCAGTTTAGAGCAATTGGTGCGCTACACGGCTGCTGGTGACGACTTTCTGCAGCACATAGTGGCAGGGTATGAAACCTAGTGTCACCACTTCCAACCGGGAGGAATCTCCGTCAGTATGCAATGGAAACATTCTGACTCGCCTAGGACCAAAAAATTCAAAACTCAGAAATTATCCGGAAAGTTGATGTTAACGGCATTTTTCGGCATTCAGGGTCCCCTATTACTAGATTTTAAGGAGCCATATGCTCCATCAATGCTCAACGGTACACCGAAACTCTCGATAAGCTGCATAAGCCTACCAAAAAATATGTCCAGGTATGCTGTCGTCAGGTGTCATTCTTCTGTACGGCAATGCAAGGACACATGTCGCCCGGGTGTGTCGAAGCATTGGTTCGTAAAAAGTGGGAAGTCTTGCAACATCTATCTTACAGTCAAGATTTGTCGCCTTGCGACTGTCACATCTTTGAACCGCTGAAGAAAAGCCTAAAGGGTCAACGTCTTCAGTCCAAAGAGAACGTAAAGTTTGCATTTATGAAATGGTTCCATGATCAACCGACATCATTCTTCACGGACGGAATTCGAAATCTCCCCAAGCAATGGGACGCCTGCCTTAACGCAATAGGTTACTTTTAATAAATATTGTACACATTTCAATCATTAAATAGTGCTGTTTCTATTTATGCATCTGTCTCAGTTCTTTCGCTGCATATCTTATGGATGCACACCTCGAATCACTTTCATTTGAACGCGCCTCATATAGTTGGAGACCTCAGTGAATATATTATGATCCTATCCACACCGTCAAAATGATCGCAATGTATTTGATGTCTTCCTTGATTGAGGTGGTATCATTTCCCTGCATATTGCTAAACTTTACCAGCTGATTTATGAAGAAATGTAAACAGGCATCAAAATGCGAAGCATTTTAACGACATATTTGTCCCTGTGCTCCACTTGATAGCTGATAATGTAAGCCCTGACACAGGTAGAGAACAAAATAATATGAAGACTTCAGAAAATAGAGAAAATGTTCATGAATAGGTAGTTAAGACTCCCTTCACCCTGAAGTATATATTGTGAGCGATGTGTGATGGAAGCATATAGGTCTTGTAAAACATTTAAAGAAATATGAAGGCATTCCTCCTGTAAAACACTTTCTAATTCGGAACATGTACCTGGAGGTAGTATTTGAGAAGAATGTTCGGACACTAAATATTCCCATAAATATTTAGTAATGTTCATATCGACACACTGAGAGCCATAGCAGATGCCCGACATCATCGTCACGTTCTTCAGGCCAAGCTTGAACATACCTGTTGTTCGTGTGGAGAGGATTACTGCTGTGTTGAAAATACGAGAAATTTTCAGAGAACAGAGTTTACACAACAGGATAGGTATGATCCATCAGGATACTCCAATATTCATTAGTTGCGATCTTTTCCTGCAAATCAATAAGGGGATAAGATATCTTACGCCACACAGAAATCATCAACAAAAAACATACAAGCGTATAAATTTCTGTAAAAGTTCTCAGGGCACCTTAATATAAGAGTTATATAGACACCTTAATTTCTTTGACGGGGACTGAGTTCCAGACAAGGACAGTTCTCCTTGTGTCACTTTAAAGTATTACATTATCATGTAATGCATTAAAGTGACTAAGGGTTAAAAAGTGACTAATTGTTTAAAGTAATTAAGGGTGCTTGCTTTACTAATAGTTTACAAATTATCCATTCTGCCACAAGACTTTAGCTGATGAAGTTCTTTTCTGTACATTTTGGGTAATAGCTGACTGATCTTAATAAAGATCGGGAAACACAAAAGGATAATAATGGGAAACATAAACAACTGTTATCAGAGATTATATATGAAATGAACACTCATTTAAGGTATTAAATGAATATTTATATGAAATGAATGTTTATTTCCTATAAAATTTAGGACAGAAATTTATTGCGTTTTCAGGCCATTATGCGGTTGACTATCCCCTTATCCTTATAAGTCCGCTTTGCTTTTCGTATATAACTGGCTTTGAGAAAACAATTTTACATCCATGTCCTTCGCTTATTCCCGATAGTCCAAAGCGCAATGCAGTAATGGGTTTCTGTCTGTCTATAGGACATGGTTGCTTTGCTGCCCATCTGTACCGCACAGGCATTTCAAGCGATGCTAATTGTCCAATTTGGGATTCTGGAGAAGAAATGGTCAGGGACCACTTGCTTCGGTGTGAGGCTCTTTGCGGTCTTACAAAGGCGTCGAGATACTGGGAGGCAAGAGCGCTCCTTAGGTAATGACTTCGTTCTTTTTGTTATTAGTTCTCCTGTTTGTAACTTTTGTTTGTAAGACTTTAGTTCTTTGTAATTTTTTGCCTAGTCACTGGAAATAAAACAAGCCATCATCTGTGTGCTTTGTCACTTGGGTTTAGCTGATATCGTGCTCTTTGCACACCTAAAATATTGCTGTTTCTGCTATCAAGACTTCAGTTGATTTCTCACAAAAATCATACTTCTATAGATGTCTGTCAGGTCTAATATTTCAGTGACGCTTAGAGAATGCAATGAGTATATGCAAAATATGTGACAGCTGTTGACAGATTGATACCTTCCATCCCATCTCCGCTAGATGGCAGACTTCTGAGATAGAGAACACGGTTGAATACGTCATAAGTTTCCGTAGTTTTTGGTATCATTTTGTACCATATTGTCTCTCGATGTGCAATACACAACCTTACACCATACAACAGTAAATAATCAAAAGATCGAGTATTCAAATACATGTATATCTTCTTTGCTTATACTTTACACCAGAAGGAGATGAATAACTCTACACAGAACACGCCAAATAGGGTAAATCAAGACGCAACCAATCGTAAACATTCTGTATCGCCTTTTAGGATAGATTTCCCACAGCCAAATGAGAAAAAACGTCTTCCGATAAGTTTCATGAACTCATATGTTTAAATTCTAGTACTAAAATGCTACATGTTGCTAAGCCTTTCTGATTAGCAACATTTAGCTGTCACTAATTACAGACAAGATGGAAGTTAGCAATTGTGTCATACATATTAATTTCGCAAAGCGGATTTCGATAGTCTTATATTTCTTTTTCGTTTGTTATTAACATAATAGTTCCAATTCTTACTAGCAGTTAAAGACCAAATTTGTGTAAAGCACTTGGAAAAGCCTCTTATTGAATACTGCACATATTATGTCAGTTCTTAACCTCAATTTTCTCTAAGATGCTAATTAATTCTTTTGATATTCCTTTAAAGAAATGAGAAAATATGCAAATTACTAAAGATGTTATGTAATTTGCACTCATAAGCATGATGTAGATAAATAGATACAACGGTTTTAAAATACCGTAATGCATATATTGTAAGTACGTTTATACCAACTAAAATTCTTGTTGATTCTGATTCAGCCCTTTTTATTACCGAAACAAAATATTTTTATCAACGTCATATTCCTTAAAAACAGATCTAATGCTTATCAGTGATTGGCTAAGCTAAGTGTGGTCTCTGAAGGGTCGGTAAGAAATAAAATTCTTGCCCCTTACTTTTCTCTAAGGAAGATGTAAATAAAGAGAACGGCATTCAAATTATTTCCAATTTGATGTAACTTTAAGAAACGGCTTAAAATTGAACTATTTGAAATGTATAATCTGTATACATTACCGTCTATTATTCCGCCTTTAT
Source organism: Stegodyphus mimosarum (assembly GCA_000611955.2). Lineage (NCBI taxonomy): Eukaryota > Metazoa > Arthropoda > Arachnida > Araneae > Eresidae > Stegodyphus > Stegodyphus mimosarum. The sequence goes on from KK119427.1 coordinate 114,600, forward strand.
ATGTGGGCTTAAATGAGGAGAACCCTTTCAAATGTGACTTTTCATTTCCTGTTGTAATGATGCAATCTTTTACACCTGATAATATATTTCTTCAAGAGTTTAACGCAAAAGAGATGCAATGTCCCTAAAACCCCTTTATATCGTAAATGCAATTCACTATTCGCTAATCTAGTATGTAATCTACGCTATGAAGCATTACAAAACCCGACGGAGAGATTACCATCGATTTTTTAGAAAATGAAATAAGATAAATCTTGATTCAATGAGAACAGTTCTGAAGAACGATAACACTAATGTATTTTTAATGCATGTTTTTAACATTGGTATAGTTGGAGGAAACTGTGGGACAATGGTTAATACAATAAAATACTAAGTTGAGATAAGAAAAAAGAAACTTGCTAGACTAATTACCTAATTTATTTCTCGTCTTTAAGCCCATTTAATTTCTGACATTTGCAAGGAGTTTTGTGAATGGAACTGGAGGTGAATGATGATTTCTCCTCTTAGTTCTCAATACAGATGAGGAATTTAAATAATCTCTCTGTAATTTATTCTGATTTAGACTTACAAAACATTCTGCTACGGAAAGAAATAATGCCAAATTCCTGTTGACACACTCTTTGTCAATCTTCAATGACCGTGCAAAGGACTGTCAGCAGAAAATAAAATTATCATCATTTTTTTTACGAATTGTCTGAATTTTCTGTACGTAATGAGAGTTACTTTCGAAATTTAAGCACCCATTTAGCTCGAAAGGGAAGGTGGCATCTGATTATATGCGTTTATGCTAATATGATTTCGAGAAAAAGGCAATTCTTACATTGTAAGGAATGTTATTTTAGTTTTAAATTAATCAGTTTTGTTCAGTTACTTTTCTTTTCTATCTTTCCTCATTTCCATTTCCTGCCAGAATGATATTTCAATTTCACAGGATATGTAAAGTAGGGCAGAAAGCTACTATTTAAGTTGGTGTCTGAATTACTTCAGACAGACCTTGTTCTGTCTTTCGGCACGTTGCTTCACTGATATTTAAGCTTGCTATTTTATGGTCGTACATTTTAAGTGCCGGTTTCTATACGTCGGTGGTAAGGCTTAGAGCCAACTCCAGTTAATTATCTCTGTGCAGCTGCGCCTGGTTATATAACTTAACTTTAATTTCCCATTTTCTATTTTAAATTGCTGCCAAAAGTATTGACTCAGTTGTAAACATCAGCAGTGCCGTCTGTAAATTGTTTCTTAAAATGAATAAAAGGGTCTTTTCCCTCTTCATACGTTTTGTCATCGATGCAATTTAAACTTAGCGAATAGTCGCCTCATATTTCTAGTAAAGATTTAGCCAACAAAGTTAATTAAGCTAAAATCTTACAACTTCAAGACTTTTCCTTTTACACTAAGCAAAGGTGTTTGAGCTAGTTTGATCCGGTTCAGAAAGTTAAGGAAAAATTGTAGTCCACAAGAAAATAAAAAAGAATGCATATAGATGCTGAAAATTATTTCTTGGAACAGCTTTATCCGAACAAATGTAGATGCGTATTAGAATTTCAAGAACTGCTACTTGTGTATAATGTCACATTCGATCGTTTGATGCCCATTTTGCTTTTCCACAATATTATGTTAATGTTTTCTGCTTGATTATAATTTCTGGACCCTGGTTCATTGTCTCAAAAACTGTATCAACTTTGAAAGGTTCATTCGATAATATTCGAGTGCTTGGTATGAGTGGTCCATATAAACTAAACTCTATCTCAGACTTTATACTTTCTAACTGCCTCGGTTTTGTTATGTAAACTACACGCAAAAAAAAAGACAATACTTTATTTCTGTTCTACTTTGCTGATTGACGAAATTAAAACTGCGTTTTGCATGTCTCGAACGCACGACGTCGGATATATAGAAATTATTAAGTAAATATCAGTCATAAAATATGTAGCAATCTTTATATTACGTTGATTTCGTTATGACTTTTATTACGTATCTTTTTATTGCGTAAAATATACGACAATCTTTATATTACGGGGAGATGATTTTAAAACATTCAGTTTTTCCTATTTTTTTTTACTTCCCATTATAAGAGTCCTGCGGTAATATAAAACACCTTACTTAAACTTTCTTTACATTGACATGTGCATTTATTTTCTTCGTTTTAGGTAATAAATATACTTTTTTTGTTGCAGTAATTCAGGTAAACCCATACTTCATCAGGGTTCAAAATGCATTTCCAATTTTGCCTCCTGCTAAACTGTTTTCATATAGGGTTCTACAAATTGTACTGAATTGAGCCATATCCTTGGCAAAAACTGGTGACCATGTTTGTAGCTTTCCTAAGCTATAAACCTTGGTTTATTATATTACTTATTGTAGCTATAAAAGCATTTACGGACTTTTTAACTTATTTCTACGTCTGCGGTTTAACTTTAGAATATTATAAACATTGCGTAACTTTTTCGGTTATTCGTTTGGAGTCTTCTTCCCATGTAAATGTAATGGTTGCAGATTTTACTCTTTCCAATTAATAATGTTGCATATTTCGTATTTAGAAAGTTTAGTACCATGCATGTTTGTCAACGTTTTTTTGAATAACGGAATAGGAATATTTCACTTCCGAAAGCGCAGAATCATATAATTCAATCGACTGCTTTTTTCTTTGCGATATTTCAAAAGAATAAATGTAACAATAGCAGACGATAATTCGCATTTCAAATAAAAGGACGTTCAAGAAATGTTTCTTCAAAAGCACCTTTTTTAATTTTTTATCGAAATCGTTCTGTATTCTAGACTTTCAGTCTCTCTGTTCTAAACATCATCTGTATTCTAGACGATATGAGAGTTTATTTACCTAAGAGTAGAAAAGAGAAAGGTCACAATTCAAATGTTTCAACTGAACTGACAGCTATTGGTCACGTGCTTTCAATCCTCATGCAAAATTTCTGTCAGCAATTACAATCCGTGTGAAAAATTGCAAGTGTAGAAGCGAATATGAGAATAAATATCCTTTACATGCATAAGAATTTTCTTAAATACTGAAGTTATGATTACTTTCACTTCCACTCTAAGTATTCGGAAGTCTAATTTCAGTCTACAGAAGTCTTTCATTTGCACATGCAGAGTTACTATAAAACAAAACAGGATTTATTTGTTATTTCTCAATCATGTTTCTTCAACAGAATTCGGTCAAACTCTTTCAGCAAAGCAAGATGACTTTAAACTAGAATAATCTCTGTATTAAAATCGAAACCTACAAAAATAGGAAAAAACTGTATTAAAGCAAAAGAATTGAAATTTAAAATATTTAAAAATATTTAACTGCTCTACGGAAATGGAAGAAACTACTAAATGAATACTTCATTTGTTATGAATGATTAAATTTTAATCAAAAAATTTAACTTTAACATCTTACTAAAAACGTTGATTCAGCATTTACATTGTAAGCTTTGAACATTAGCTGGAACATAATTGACTCAAATTTTAAATCTATATTCAAAACTAGAGATCTGCCTGATATCCGTTACAATGAGTAGATGAATATAAATTCAAAATACATTGGTATTACCCCTTTCTTCTAATAATCTTATGAAGGACGTGTTTTTATAATTTAAATATCAAAAATACGTTTCCCAGATCATCGACATTTCCTTTTTCGCTATATTCTACTTGCGAATAGAAGTTCTTCGGTTCCGTTCAGCGTGCTAAACATCAAATGGCTTCCGTACTTTGATTTGGCATCTACCCACAAGTCCTCAGATACCTCTAGTTCAAATCAGAAAATTTACCAGTGTTTGCCCAGAAACAGATCCGTTTTATTTCTTGAGAAATTTAAGATCTGGTGGGGTTTCTCATGCTACTTCATTTAAAATTTTTACTAAATCCTTATAACTATGTACAATGTCTACATTACTTCCTATTTCTCTAACCGAAGATTTAAAGCGTAGCAAATAATTGTGTTTCCACTTTGGGATTAGTTGCCAATCTAGAAATAATTTCCCTCCGGAGCTCATGCAATTTTCTAGAAAAGAGTAAATTTAGCACCACAGATAATAACTATTTGAATTGCGAATTACCAGCAACTAAATCTCTCTTAATCTCCATCTGTTTGCCTCTTTTCAGTGTTCGTTAATATTTTCATATAACAGATTTATTCAAATTCAGCCTTAAGTGTTAACCTATCTGGAGTTCATCTCTTTCATGTTTCCATATTACAATTATGGCTCAACAGAAATATCTTTATTTGTTCTTCGTTTTGTAAGGTTTATCCTAAGTTTATTAACACTTAAGTTTTGTATCTTTCCTAGCTTATTCTAATTTCAGCTCACAATTTCCTGCCAGAATGTAAATTCAGAAACGCAGTTAATGCAAATGAGAAAGAGTACTATTTAAGTCGTGACTTCACCGACTTCGAGAGAGAGGGTCTGATTCCCTGACTAGCGCGCGTTCGCCTTTTGGCTAAGTCTCTCTTAGCTATTGCTACGCTCGGCCATACCTTAGGCCTCGCCGATTTAATTAATACTTAGGGGCCAACTAGTTAGATCTCTGATAGCTTCAGCTATACCTTTCAAATAGTTTAGTTAAGCTAGTTTTAGTTTAAATTATTATTATTTTAACTTCTAGCCCGAGTGGAGGCTTTGTGTAAAGTTACAAGTAGGAACTTATTGTAAATATACAGAAAAATATAGGGTTGTAAACCCTCCTTTAAGTCTTACGTGTTCTGTTCACACACATAAGCGATTATTCGCTTGTTTGTGTCCGTGGGGTTCCAAGTTAGACCTTTTAGGATTAAATAGCAAAATTCCACACTTTGATACTGAGAACATCATCTAGTGGATGGATCGCATTTTTGATGTTTTGAGATTTCGTTTATTTTCCTACTGAAACTACTACATATGTACAGATATTTATACAAACAATGTTATTGTTATTCATTGTCGATAGTACATTAGTTATTCTTGTAAATAACTGATGTTTTATACGATTTACAACATCCGGCCTTCATAATTATAATAGACGCAGGGAGTTAGAATTTTCCATTCACTCTTGTAACATCAGTGTGAGAACAGAAATGAGTTTTAATCAAGATCACATTCAGTAGCACACATTTCCTAACAAACCGCGAAAACTGGTATAGCTTCCCGAATTTATTTCCTGTTAACAGCTAGCTAAATGAAAATTCCGTGTTTTCTCCATGAATAACGTGAATGCAACTAATTTGTCTCTTAGGAAGTGCTCCATGAAAGCATCCCGCAACAGGAAAACAGTCCTCGTATATCTCATTTATCTCTAATTTTCTCCCCAAAACATAAGCCCTAAGTTTTTCTCCAAACCTCTAATCGCAGAGGAAAAATGGAAATGAAAGCTTTATATAACAAATATTGATTCTCATTCAAATAAGGAGTGTTTTCCAATATATCTTTGAAAGTCGAAAAATAATTCGAATCTTTTCTTCCTTTGCGTCACTGTGTTTAAAAGTTATAATTTCTGTTGAATATTGCACTTAAAGAAACAAACTTAACCAAAACTTTAACCATTTTGAACCGCGGCATTCAAAATTTGCATTACGTTATATTATTCGGGAAGTCTTAAGTCATTACGTGCAGTAGATAATTTATTTCACGGTATATTATATTTTACTAAAATGATAATACAAGGAATTAAAAAACGCACTTCAGCTTATATACAGCAACACAAAACTGTGTGTAAAAATATGTTTGGAACGTCTGTTATATAGTTCGAATATCTTCACAAGCTCATAATGCATACAGAAATTTGAAAAATTTGGCTATGATATGATTTTAGCGATTTAAACTTGAAAAACAATCTAATGTGGACACCACATGACTTCCTAAAATTATCTACATTTTTTTCCTGCATTCCGTTTATACTCATTTTCTCGAATTACATTTGATATGTTTCTCATTCAATTAATTCAATTTTCACTCAGCGGCAAAGGTAAAATTCATGATACCTGAAAATACCTTCATTAAAAATTGAAAAATGTAGAAAGAGATAAAACACCAAATACAGTTAAAACAATTAAAAAACAATTTTTACAATTAAAATTAGAGTTTCTACCCAAACCCAAGCGATTAGACCAGTGGGCAAGAAGACCGAGTGGTCCTGAAGGTGCAGAAAATGCAGTACATAAGTTGCAGAAACTAATTTAATTTACTATTCTGCTACAAATGTAAACAAATATGGCTGCTATAATAAACAAATTAGGCCTATAGCCGCACGTAAACAACTTTAAAATTGTTGACAATTTTACAACTATTGCATGCAGTACAGGTTGCTATTGCATATTGTACCTACCTGTAAATAGATATACAGATATACCTAAACCTGTATTCGATTTCGAGAAAAACTATCAGCTTCCATGGCCATTTTCGGGGTTTTCTCCCTTTAGTAACGTGTATATGAAAAAGTTTCCCTTAAAAAGTCTTTCGCGAAGGTATCTCTTCCCGTCGGCAGATAGTCCTAGTCTGCTTTGCCATAATCAACTAAACCTAACGAAGACAACCCTAGTATGCATAAACTTCCATTAAAAAAATGCGAACATATGTAATTAGAAATCTCATTTTAAGATATACGTCAAGCTGATAGTAATTAAACTTTTAATGCATTTGAATGTCTTTGCCAAAAAAACTAAGGAATAGTGAGTGCAAAATTAAATCCGATTTTATAGTAGAAGTGTTTTACTAAAGCATTCCGGCCGGATCAATAAAAAAGTATCTGCGCTGTAAAAATTGAATTGTTTCAGAGGAAAGAAACAGAACAAATGAAATATTTAACTAGAAGCACGAAAGGATTCTTTAAAAAACGTAAACGTAAGCGTTCTTCAAAAATCAATTTCGCTTCCGACTTATGCATTCACTTCGGTACCTTATTTCCAGTGAGTCTAAATTTACCAATTACTAAAGGGGAGATTGCTTATTTCGCCAACATTTTATATTGTATTATATATGGAAATGAAACAAAAGCCAAATCGTTAGATCGAGAAATGTTCTGGACGAGTTTCCTATCTGCAGAACTTTTAAAAGAGACCTAGAACGAAAACAATTTAAGCCAGAGTTTCAGTCCGATTACACAAATACTTAAAATGTATGGGAAATTAAATAAATTGATTATGTATATGTGGGAAGGAGGCTTTACTCAGTTCAAGGAATTCGGCATCCGACGCTTTTAGTAGTTCTGTTGTGTCAAAATCTAGTGTAGTCTAGACACGGTGGCTAATGATTTTACCTGCTTCGTTAAGTTTAAACTAACGTAATAATCAACATAGATTATTTAAAATTAATAAATAAATTCTATATCCGTTGCAGGCTTCTGTGTAAAAGACACAGGCAGAAATACACTGGTTACCATCAATTAAGGAAAAAATCGCAAAAATAGCAATAACTCTCTCAAAAATAAGCCAAACCGTGTAAAATTTGAATATTTTGCCAAGTAAGAATAGCTGAGTAAAACTGCAATATGCAAATTAGTGGCGCTGCGCTCGGAGTACGTCATCTGCGAGGAGCATAAAAGTCCATGTTTGAGAGCAAGCCCACATATTTCACTGTGATAGTGATATCAGAAATCAGAAATCTGAGATAGCCAATTCGTAACACTGACCTCCAGGCAGCATTTCCCTGCAGATCTACGATGGAGAGCCATTGGGAGACTAGAGGCAAGACAAAGTCAAACAGAAGTGGCCAGATGGCTAAATGTGAGTCCTTCTGTGGTTCATAGACATTGCAGGCAACTTCAAACCACAGATTCGGCGTCTAGGAGGTTCAGCTAAGGATGGTCAATTGCTTCGACGACCGCCAATGACCGATATTTGACATTATGTGCACGCAGGAATAGAACTGCTACTCCGACTGTTCTTAGATCCTCCCTTGCTGCAGCCACCGTAAGGTGGTGTCAACGGCAGCTGTGCGTAGAAAGCTTCACGAAGGTGGTCTCTATGCGAGGCAACCAGCCATTTGCGTGCCGCTCACGTCACGCCATATGAGAGACCGTTTGCAGTGGGTACGACAACATGTCCACTGGACGCCTGATCAATGGAGGGCTGTTCTCTTTACGGGTGAGTCCAGGTTTGGTCTAGAAAGCGATACTAGCGTTATTGATATGGAGAGAAACTGAAATCCGTTATCATCCGTCAAACATCTGTGAAAGAGATGCATAAGGAAGAGACAGTGTCTGTGTTTGGGGTGGCATCTCTTTGGGTGGACGGACAGACCTCCATGTCTTTCCAAGACGATCCGTGAATGCTCAGGTTTATAGAGATGATATCCTTGATGCTTATGTGCGCCCATATGCCGGGGCAAGAGGTGATGCGTTCCTGTTACAGGACGACAACGCAAGATCGCACATGGCTCGCATCGTAGATGATTATCTTCAACAGGAAACATTTGTGGTCATGGAGTGGCGAGCTCGATCATCTGGATTTCAATCCTATCCAGCACGGTTGAGGTGCTTTAGGGAGACGTCTAGCTGCTCTCAATCCGCCCCCTCAGACTCTTGCAACTGTTTTGCAAGAGCAATGGCTCTCGCTTCCTATGGAACTGATAGACCGCATAATTGAAAGAATCACACATGGCTGTGTGTACTGTATTGCTTCTAGAGGCAATCCTATTCCATATTGAAGGTACTTTTCCTATAGAAAACTGACACCTCCGATTTGTTCACTTCCTACATGTGCTAATTTCTATACTACCATAATTGTCTGGTAATTTCTTTTTATGTTATATGCTACATTACTATGTATATTGTGGGTAGGTTTCATAAAATTCTACATGTAACTTTTTCAGTAATCGTGATTCTTGTGTTGCTCTACACTTCAGATCTGTAAGGCATTGCCGAATAAGCTCTAGATTTTATTCGTTAGATGTAGTCTCGCGTATCTGCTTAACTTTTAGAAATACACGCATTTCAGTTTTAGAGAAGGATTTCTCTGAAAATTTAAATATATTTTTAAATCAAATTTGAATATTTCACTTTGGCTAGGGAAATTGAATGGTGTGCATTAATAGCCCTTTTATTGACTGCAAATGACTATGCATGGCTAATATAATCTTAGGAAGAAGAGATTTCGCCATTTTGATTTCTATAATACAAGTGACAGATGAGGTGCAAGGACAACGTAGATACCTGGTGGATACCATAGGTTAACAGGAATTTTCTCCACTTTCCTATCGGGAGTTTAGTTTAAAAAAAATTTCATGGCCAGAGATATATTACAGATTTCTTCCTGGTACATAATAATCAGTTTGGTTCACCATGATCAGCAGTTTTCTGTATTAATTATCACTTCTGAATTTTATTGGCGTTTTCCTATTAGACAAATGTCTTATGCCCGTAGCTCAAATAATTTTCACTGTATTTCAGATGTTTTTAATTAAAATACGGTTTTTGATAAAGAATTTCTATTTCATACTGCAGGTCGGTTGTGAGAAATGAGTGGCAGTTGCAAGCGGACAGTAAAAGGCATAATAGTCAGATGAGCCTTCTAACGCATGCACTTATATTTGAGATGTAAAAGCCATAAAATTATTTTGGAAAGGGTTCATGATCCGTAATTAAAATTATTCTGAGGTAGCCATGTCTTTATTTGTGCAGGCTTTAGGAATGAAAGTATATGTGCGTCTGTCAGTTTCTCCTAGATCCGATTCTATTTGACATTGTTGTACTACCTTTCCATGCAGAATTTGTTTTAAATGAGAGCAAGGTGCCGGAACATTTAGCTCCTCTGTTCAATAATTAATATATGCGTCTTCAGCTACTCTGCCCGCCGCTTCGTTACCAAAAAGATCTACACGAGCTTTAACACGTATATAGTTATATATAGACTTTACTATTATAATGTATAAGGTGTTAGATAGTTGAAATTACGGGAGAGCTGTGCTTGTGTTTCAATACAGTGAGTAAAGAAGACATACTATATGTGTAGATCATTGCTTTCTTGATGCTGTTTAAATTATATACTGGATGGCTTCTGTCATGGCTTATGTTTCACCGTTAAAAAAATTGAGAAGTTCTTTCCAGGTATAAAGCTCTCTTTCACCTCCTAATCTTACGAAAGCGCTCCCGACTCCCTCAGTACTTTACGAGCCATCTGGGAATATAGTAGTTTGTATCTGTTGGTTAATAAGATAACTGCATATTGTTGATTAGGATGTGCGTTCCTGATCACTTCGGTCCAAGATGTGTCTGGTAAGATCTTTATAGTTTGTTCATGTTGTATTGGACTGTATGTGACAAACATTTTCCATCATTTTATGTGACCAGAAGACAAAAAAGTAATGTTTTGAGGGAATTTTGCATAATAGAACATAAGATATGGGTGACCGTAAAATCTTTACATTCATAAAATCAGTACTCGTTGAAGAAAAATTCTGCTCTTTTACTTTAGTTTGTAGAAATTGTTTGTATGCTTGTCTATTTTATGTTATGTGATAGAAAACTTTTGCAAATGGGTACATTGTACCATTACCATTTGTAAATGGTTACCAATCAGAGTACTCTCTATGTACGTTTACAGTATAATGATCGTGTATTTTTGTTTCCTCTTTTGAGTTCTTCATTCTGAATTACACATTTTACATCATTTTATAAAGCAACCACAAAAGATAATCTACCAGAATGTGTTAAATGCTTTATCGTAATATGCATAGTTTAAAAAGTCTTATTACTAACACAAAATCCAATCACATTATGAGGTATATCTCCCACGTTCTTAGCGTGCCTTCGTGGTGTAACGGTCAGCACACTGAGCCGGAATTTCAGAGGTCCGTGGTTCCATTCCCGGCGAAGGCAATGTTAATTTTTCATCTCTCCTGCTTCGTAATAACCTAATGTCTCTACAACTGGCGCCCGAACTAAAAGGGTTGTGGATGATGACTCTCCACACCCAGGATTTGGCGACTAGGTCCCCTAAAACCCTAGTCGCCCTTTAAAAAGGGGAGTATATAAGGTATATCTCCCACGTTCTTAGCGTGCCTTCGTGGTGTAACGGTCAGCACACTGAGCCGGAATTTCAGAGGTCCGTGGTTCGATTCCCGGCGAAGGCAATGTTAATTTTTCATCTCTCCTGCTTCGTAATAACCTAATGTCTCTACAACATCTCTACCGTGCAACCATACAAACGTCTTTATTTACCACAAGAAAATGCACGAGGTACTTCCCCTCACTGTAACCAAATGTTGCCTGCCTAATATGCAGATTCCAACAAGTAGATGGATTGAATTGAATTATTTAGATTATGGAGAAACATTCGAGGGTCTATGGCTAGAGGTAGGTATAAAAATGATGTGTTTACAAAACTGGCTCATATTCACATTGCTTAAGGAGAAAAGTACGAAAACGCCCATGCAGCACCCCGAACGTCGTAATCAGAGCTCAAGTTGAACTATTAGTGCTCACGTTTTATTCCTCTGCCGTTAGCCGGACACGTTGATGAATAACCTTAAAAAACCAGTAATGAGATTGCACGTCTGAAATCTAATAAAAAACCAGCAAATCCAGTCTCAGATTTTTCATTCAGCTCTTTTAGAATGTTTTTGTTGCAAGGTATGATTCTGAAAGATAGTTTTTCTTTTTCCTTTCTTGCCCCCTCCTGATCTATAGCTTTTCTTTTCAAGATATTATTAAACCTGGATCTTTTATCTTTTATTTTTGCCGTTACCGAATACATTTGCAACATATGCAATACTACTAATTCAACCGACGTTTCCTACAGACTAGTATTGCTGAACTCAACGGCTAAGTCTAACGTACCCCTGACGAGCAGTATGTTAGTCCTTTCGCAATACTTCTTAATTTGCTGTGCGTTTGCTGATACAGATTCATCATTATTCTTTCCTTTTAAATGCAATACAATTTGGCTGATTCCCTATAAAAATGGACCGTGGAATTTATTACAGAATTTTCCTACTTCTCCCTCTGCTGCACAAGAATTCATATGCTTAAATTTTGAAACCTCTCTCCCACCTGGAATTCGCCCTCGGTTCTTTTCTTATCACAGTAAAATTTTTGCTTTTGAATGGTCATACCGGAGTTGTACCTTGCTTTCTGAATCCAGTTTCTGAATATCTGCCGTCTTAAATTCTTCCTAGCTTTCTACAACAAAAACAGTTTATCGATGGGCTTAATCAACTTTCTCCCACATCACTCAGCGGAGGTTTTGCCGGAGTTCTGTTTATCCGCTCTACAATTTTTGACTATGACCAATAAGAGACTATCTTGAAATATTGCACGTTTCCTCAAATATTTGACTTATGAACAGCGACCTTTCTGAGAATAATTTTAGCGGGACCCTATATGTTAATATAAATTTATTTATAAACGAATCTACAAACAATTTCTTTGCATTTTTCTGAGAGGAATTATTAGCTTAAACCGGCAATGCAGAAGGGATGTTAGTCTCGAAACGGCATTTTCCTTTGAACACTAAAAACACTGTATGACGTTTCAAATTGCTGCCAACAAATATTATCGCCATGTAAATGAATTAAAAAATGAAGAATCTGCATGAATGTATGTATGTTTCTTTCCCTGTCAAAAACAACGGTACCTACAGCCATCAGATTTCGAATAACGTAGTCCTCCATCCGAATATGAGCACCTGGAAGCCCGAATTTGGAATCTAAATTTGCTTTATTGTGTATCTCATACTTTTAAATTTAACGAACATCTGATTAAAAACTCAATGATTTCAAAGCGAGTAATTGCAACACTGTAAGGAAAAGAGCATTTTGATCTATAGGGCGCCAGAGTCGGTCTATCGGAAATTTTAAAGATACGCTGGTTATAAATATTTTAGCCTCAAAGCTCCCGAAACGCGTATTTGTGTGCAAATGAAAACACACCCTTTTTGTGTAATATAACCTGAAAGCTTTCAGATTTTATACTTTTTTTCTACTGGTTTTGAAAATTGATCAATAATCACAAGCAAATATCCGATTTAATTTTTTTCACTAAGAAGTTAAAAGCCAACAGAACAGTTCACACATTTTGTTAGAAAATGTTGTTTTTATGCTATTTAAATACCCAACCCTGTCGTTAATTCATTGGCTATTAACTATATATACATATTATTCATGTATATATACATATACATATATATATATATATATATA
>KK119427.1:132629-152999 GCA_000611955.2 Stegodyphus mimosarum
AGTGGGTTTCCTACTTCTAGACTGACTGTTTTTTCTTGGCTTTAATCGCACAATTTTCAGGGCAACATTTCAAGGCTACCACTAAATAACTCCCGCTAGCCTGGCTACACTCCAGTAAGGTGCAAATCTAATACAGGATAAGGCTGAACAAAACTTCCATCCCTAGCAAGCGCACCCCATACTACAACTACCTAGAAAAAAACTCTGCGAGTGAAGGGTGCAGAATATGCAAATATGCACATTTCGCAAAACGTTTTACTACGACAAGTTCACTTTTAAGCGAAGGGACGCTGTTCACCAGAGATAAGATAGCTTTTAACAAATTCTGGAAATAGGAATGTTTTCTGTTACATCAGCTGGATAAAAAAAATAGTGTTAAGAATTAGTATTGAAATTAAATTCTATTACATAAACTCTTTCATTACAATTAATCAACTTTTATGTACTGAATTTTAATTCTAGTACTAGAAGTGAAAATTCATTCAAATACATATGTTTTCATTACAACTGTCCAAATACTATTGTTACACAGTTATTCAGAAAAGTATTCATTTCTAAAAATTAAGTTTCTTCTTTACATCAGTCGAAATTATACCACCTGAGTCAGAAAATATGGATTCATGACTTTACCAGAAAGAAGGGTAAAAATTACACAAAAAACCTTATAAGTTTTACCTTATGTTAATTAACAGTTATTTTAAGTTTTGTATCTTTCCTATCTTATTCTAGTTTCAGCTTACAATTTCCTGCCAGAATGTGAATTCAGAAACGCGGATACTGCAAATGAGAATGAGTACAATTAAGTTGTGACTTAACCTACTTCAAGAGAGAGAGAGTCTGATTTCCTGACTACAGCGCGTTTGCCTTCTAGCTACATCTCTCTTAGCTATTACTGCGCTCGGCCATATCTTAGGCCCTTGCTAGGCTTCGCCGATTTAATTAATACTTAGGGGCCAACTAGTTAGATTCTGATAGCTTCGGCTATATTATTTAAGAGCTTTAGTTAAGCTAGCTTTAGTTCAAATTATTAGTATTTAAGTTCAAGCCCGAGTGGCGGCTTTATTGTAAAGTTTCAAGCTGGAACTGATTGTAAATATATTGAATAATAAAGAGTTTCAAACCCATCTCAAGTCTTACGTATTCTGTTCACACACTTAAGCGATTATTCGCTTGTTAAGTGTTCGTGGGGTTAGGATTTAGAACTTTAGATTTAAAGAGTTAAACCCCACAACCTAATTAAAATTTACACACCAAACTAGTGTAACAAACAAAAAACTTTAAAAGTTAAACGACCTTAAGGCTGAAGCCAAATCCACCTCAAACAAAACATAAAATAAAACCAAATAAATTAAATTTTGAGTTTTTCAAGCAAAAATTAAAAGTTAAAACCAAACTTGACTTTTCAAAGGATATTAAGTTTAACTGTACCAAACTTAAATTTAAAGTTAACAATAAAAGCTTAAAACAAAAAGAAAAAAATCTGAAAGATTTCAGATTTTAAATTACGTCCAAAGGCGCGTTTTTTTAACGTTTCGTGTGATTAAATATCATGTACTACGTACTCAAACCATAAAATTCAGTTCAAAATCAATATCGCAAAATCATTTTAAAATGAACATATCTTTAGAATTTCCGTAAGTCTCGTGCGATGGAGATAAAAATGTTTTTTTTTCGTACAGTGTTGCCATTGCTCGCTTTGTAATCATTTAGTTTGTTAATCAGAAATTCGTTGAAATGTTACAAAACATAAAATCGATAATAAAGCAAATTTCAAATTCAAAATTAGGGCTTCCAGATGCCCATATTCGCAGTAGGATTACGTCATTCAAAATTCGATGGCTCTAGGTTTTATCACAATGCGAGAAACATGCATACATTTATGCAGATTTTTCATTTTTTAAAATTTAATGCAGAGCGATAACATTTAGTGGCAACAATTTGAAAAGTGATACGCCATTTTTGTGTTTCCGACGCAAAATCGCAAAACGAAAGTAATAGTCCTTCGGGACTAAATCCCTTTGGACTAAAAATCAGCTTACAACAACTACTTTAAATTGAACAAATAAAATAAAATTAATAATAACCAAAATTAAGAAATAATATCACATAACACTTTTTTAACTCTTCACAAACTGGGTTCCTTGACGTAAAATACTTTATGAACATAGGATATCCACGAGTCCCTCTGGTTTTAGCGCCTCACTCTTCTTGAAAGCATATTAACCGGACTGGATTTTTTATATTATAGCAAAACACATTGGAACTATCTACAGAGTTTGTTCGGGAAGTAGTATGACTGATTTTTTCCGCCAAAACGTGGCGAAGGAGGGAGATGTTACTGCCCTGGTTGGGTTGTGGGGATCATTGCTACCAGCGCACCAGTTACCAGTCGTCTCCAAGCCTTCACGGAGTGTAGATCGAGTTTAAGGTGAGCGCCTTTCAAGGTGCTTGTCATATCCACAATGAATTATTTGTGATCAGCGGTGAGCACGGTGAAGTTTTGCGTCAAACTCTGTAAAACTACGAGTGAAACCCATGACGTGATCAAAATTGCTTATGGAAGTGATGTCATGGGTCGATGAAGTGTTTTTGAGTGGAAAACCTATTCAGAAGCGAATAGAGCAAGTTGAAGGTGAGCAACAGTCAGGACGCCCTTCAACAGCAAAAAGGGATAAAAACTTAGCGAAAGTGCGAAATCTTTTGAAATCTGTCCACGAGTTGCCCGCGTCCGCCCAGCAAATAGCTGGACCAAGGAGGCTCCATCACGACAAAGCGCCGAGCCAAATGGTCTTTGCTGCCATGGACTTCCTGAACAAACATAGCATCACACAGCTTCCCAGCCACCTCATAAATCAGATGACGCTCCTTCCAACTTCTTCCCCTTCCTCCGACTGAAAAGAGTCATGAAAGGAGGATACCACGACTCGGTCCAGGCTATACAAGAGGCCGTAATGAGGGAGCTGAAGAGCATTCCAGTTTCTGCGTTCCAGGGAGTTTTCAGTGATTCGCAGAGTCGCTGGAAACGCTGTGTTGTTGCAGAAGGGACATACTTTGAAAGCTATTAAGACGATGTGTGAAAAATGTGAATAATAGTTTTTAAAAAGTTAAAACTACTACTTTCCGAACAAACCCTCTACTTAAGGGGAGAGGATTATCAAGCAAACCGCTCGCTTTCAAATTACACTCGAGAATAACCGTGAAAAACCTCATGCAGCCTCATTATTCACTGGGATTGAATCTTAGTCGAACTAAGAGTATTGCACGGTTGGGTCGCTCGGCTGTTGGTAGGCCAACAAATTGTCTTAAGAAGGAAATATAATTTATCTTAAGAAGGAAACAAGCATAATCATTCGCTTGTCTGATAGCAGAACAAGAACGCGAAATTCGTTTTGGCAAGGAAACAAGAATGCGCCTTTCGTAGGCAAGGGTCTTGGGCACCATGCAGGAGACAGTACAACTTTGTTCACTTCTGCCCCCCAGTTTTGAACGAGATCATTCCGGGGGATACGGGAGCGAAGTACTTCCACCATCAACCTCTTGAGAGGACGTTTGTATTGCGGCATTTTTGAGTGTCCCCATACCTCGTAGACACTATACATTTACAAACATCTATGTGTTCTCCGGGATTCGTACGCAAGCCTTTTAGCACGGCAATCAGAGTCACTAGTCACTATCCCAGCTGGACTTCGCATTTAAATATAAGTTAACTAAAGGCTAAGGCTAAAAGTTTGATAATTCTTTCAATCTTAATTCTTTCGTCAACATTTTATTTATCTTTGAAAATGAGGAGGTTAATTTTCCCGAAATGTTGCACGTAGCTCCGTAATGCACGGCATTCCGTAATCACAAATCATTTTAGTACTTATTTTTGCAGCTGCAGTTGCAAATATAAGGTGGAATTGCTTAGTAAAATAAAACTGCTGTCCACGTGATTCTGCTCGATATGAAAATGGCTTTCTTTCGTTCTGCTCTGTATTAGATCTATAATGAAATAATATTTTACTTATGTAAATTATTGCTATTATTTCAACTAGAAACTTATTAAAAATTATATTTTAATTAACCTTCCAGTTTGGATGAGATTGAATGCTTCACTTTCATTGTTCCTTACTTCCCTAAATTTTACTGCGTAATTTTAGAATAGTTTCTAGCGATGTTAAATAGTTTAATAACTTGCGAAGGATAGTGTTACTCAGAATGTTAATTTACAATTATCCAGTTTCAGTGCCCATATAAACATTAAACAATAACTCAGTTTCAAAATCTTTTAAATTACGTAATTTCAGGAAGTTCTGCAGTGCTATGTAAGTAACTGATCTAATTGACATACTTTGCAGGCAATGCTTCGGTTAAACTACATTTGGCAACACATGGTTAACTGTTTGCTTCGAATTAACGGAAGGAATTCACAGTTAGTACTGACGTAATAGGGTGTGCTATTATCTGTTTAAACCGTATTAAGGCCGACTACCCATGTATTAATTACCTTATATTGCTGGGGTCTTTCTACCGCTTTTAAGGCTCTGTCCACATACAGTTTCATCGTATGAGTTGAGAGAGCACATAAATGTTTCTACCTCAGATATAACTTGAAAGCTTACAATCTTACTTGAGTTAACAAGAGTTAGTTGAGCAAATTGAAAGAACATTATTAGAATTCATATGGTATTTACGTATTAGCAGAAAATAGAGCATCACTTTTCACTAGAGGCTATTTATTTGAGGTAATTTTATTAACATTTCGATCACAACTCATAACTTCTATTTAGAGGCATCGTTGCATCTTAATTTCTAATGAAAATATTGAGTGTGTTTTATGTTAAAATAAAATCACTATTCATAATTTAATCACTAACATTTTATTAAAGCAATATTTAAATGAATTTCTCTTGTTGTTGTTCAATTAAACATAAAATTCGAAACAATAACAGTAGAGGCATGTTGCTGTTTAAAAAAAATCTGAGGTAGACATCGCCTGACTTCCTGTATAGCCTATTAAATTGTAGACATTTTTGGCTGCATTTCATTTAAACTTACTTAGTCGAAATCGGAACTTGGAATTTGTTTTATTATCTATATCATAGTAAAACTCAACAATTTCAAAGCGAGCAACGGCAGCACGGTACGAAAATATAAAACATCTTTATGTCCAGCGCGCGAGACTGTGTATCGGGAAAACTAAAGACATACTCGTTTTAAGTATTTTGCGAAATTTACCAAGAAGGGCTACTAATTCCATTTTGGAATTTTGCGTCGTCAACTATAAAACGGAGTTTCCCTTTTCAATTTGTTGCCACAGAATCTGCATAGATGTATGTGTGTTTCTCACACTGTGAAAAACAACGGTGCCTAGAGATATCAAATTTTGAACAACGTAGAATATGGGCATCTGGAAACCCAAATTTGGGATTTGGAATTTGTTTTATTATCTATATCTTATCTTGTAAAACTTTAACGAATGTTTGATTAACAAACTCAACAGTTTCAAAGCGGGCAATAGCAACATTGAACAAAAAAAAAATTATCTCCAGCTCGCGAGACTGTGTATCGGAAATTCTAAAGATATACTCTTTTTAAATATTTTGTAAGATTACTGTTGAACTGAGCTTTATGGTTTAAGTGCTAAGAATATTATATTTAATAAATAAAGCTAACATACGAAACGTTAAAAAATTCCGCTTTGGACGTAATATAAAATCTCAAAGTTTCAGATTTTTTTCCTTGGTAATATCTTCTATTGGATGGTAAGCATTTGTGCTATTAAATCTTAACGATCTTGCAAATGAAGATTTTGAAACGAGACGTAACGCAGCTGACGCAAGCAGGGTAAAGTTCAAGTACTAAGAAATGTTTCCAACATTTTGTTGCAACTTAATTGAATCATTCTTTCACTTATAACATCTGTCAACTATTAGTTTTAATAACTAAAAGGCATTTTATTAATTTCTATTGTTAAAGTTCTTAAGTAATGAAATGTAACTGATATACACTTGTCATTTTCTGACAACATGTATATATAAAACTGTTAGCCTTAAATTTAGTGATTAATAAGGAATCAGTTATATTTAAAATCTCTCATAACTGGTCTACAGCCTGTTCTAAGCCCTTTTAATATAATATAAAAGTAAACGCAGTTGTCCCGGCGTTGAAGCAGAAATTTCCCAAACCTAAGTTAAAGACTATGAATGCGTATAATTCAGGATTATAAGTCCCATAAACTTACCAGGCATGCCTGGAAGGCTTGTGTGTACATAAATTTCCCTGACTATCTGTAGTTCAGACAAATATTGCTAATAAGGGAACCATTGTTTATCTTCCTGAGAATGCAATATCAGATATGAACGACGCATTTGTTATGAGGAAGAATTATTCTCTAGACGAAAAGAATAAACTGACTTCTACATGTTAGAATTATATACGCATTTCTAATACTTTCGCATATGAATATAGGACTTCGTTATAAATGTGAATTATTTGCTACTGATGCACAGGATTAAAGGCTTATAAAGTAGAAGTTAATTATATTTCGAAAGGATATTAATTTAGAATATTTGATGTTACTCCATTAACGACCGCAATCCCTTTTACTTGAAGGAAATGAACAAAGATAACTTTTTTGACGTATTAGAGTCTAATTAAGAAAAAAATGTAACAGAAAAAAAATATTTATTTTTGTTGAAGATACAAAATGTTGCGAAAATGCAATATCAGGCAAAATCGATTACTTTTGGGAGTCACGAAAATCTTTGAAACATTTTCTATACAAAGGCACGTAACATTTATAACAAAGAGTTATCGTTTGCCGATCATATTAGTTTCATATTTTAATTTTGTTTGCTGAGTTTTTCTCGGTTATGTTATTTGTATAATCCTTTCTCCAACTCTGAAAGAAAGCTGGCAGACAAACACAATCAGTAGACGAAGACGAAGGCTGCAGATTTTCAGAATATTTTTCCTTGTTTTCAACAATCCTAGTGAAAAACTTCTTTGAAAATCTAAGAGACAAACTTTGTACTATACAGCAGTCTTATAAAGTTCCCATGCATTTTATTTAACTACAAGTCGGCTGCCATCATTTCCTACACTATACTTGCAGTCTATACACATCGCAGGAAAGGTCGACGCCATCCATATATTTGTTGTAATTTCCGATGTGATTAGGTTATGTTATGAATTCAGATTTTTTTCTTTTCTTTAGAACCTCTTGGTCACTAAAGGCGGTTAAAATGTATCAAAGTTATTTTCATACTTATGACGGAACTATCGTTCCATCAAATTACTGCAATACCATGTTCTTTATCAAATGCGGTGTCATATGTCCCACTGACTTTTTCATTAACCAATTGACCACTTTTTCGTCTGACCATTTTCCAGTCTGCTCAAGAATTGCTCCAGCCACATGAACTCATTCAATTCCGACAAGAACAAGTGTGAGTAAAAAGGTTGTTTAAGGATACGTAATGATTTGAAGAAACTTCCAAAACTCTTAAAATATCTGTTATAACATCTCTACTTAACCCAAGATCAGTCAACGTCTTTCAAGACCTTTCCTGAATATACATACATATATATATATCAAAATGATATAAATACTCTTCATAGGAACATAAAGCACCAAACGTTCTATTCTAAGCAAAGTCGTTTTCCTTTGAGAAATATTTTGTATGAATATCTACCAAAATGAGGTATCATTTGCTCATCTATAGAAAGATGTGTTGAAAAAAACTTCATATAGCATGAAAAAAGCAGTTAAAATATTTAAATAGAGACGAAGCTTAGCCAGTTTTTCGGTTGCACCCACCCCTTCATAAATTAGAATGCTTCATTCAACGTTAATACAGTTGTCTCTAATATTCATTATTTGGAACAGCTGTTTTGAGGCTTCTGTAAAAAAATACCACTATTTATAAAACGTCTCTGTATACTTACAAAGAAACTGCTTTGAGCTGATGTTGTATTTCAGCAACATTTTAAAAAGTGCATTTTAAAAAGTGTATTTTTTGTTGGTATAAGTTATATACCAACAAAAAAAAATTTAAAAAAAGAAAATAAAAAAATTAGACAGTTTTCAGATTTTGCATTACGCCCAAAGGTGAGTTTTTTAACGTTTTGTGTGTTACCTTTATCTATTAAATATCATATTCTTCGCGCTTAACCCATACCATTCAATTCAACAGCATTATCGCAAAATAATTTTAAAATAAGCATAGCTTTAGAACTTCTGATACAAAGTCTCGCGGGCTGAACATAAAAAATGTTTTTTCGTGTAGTGTTGCCATTCCTCGCTTTGAAATCGTTGAGTTTCTTAAGTACACATTCTTTAATGTCCGACAAAATAGAAAATAGATAATAAAATAAATTCTGCATTCCAAATTAGGGCATCTAGATGCCCATATTCTGTGGAGAATTATGTAATTCAAAATTTGATGGCTTTAAATAAAGTTGTTTTATCACAATGCGAGAAACATACATGCATTTATGCAGATTCTTCATTATTTATTTTCTTTAAATATAATACAAGGCTGTAATATTTGGTGGCAACAGTTTGAAAAGCGAATCAACGCAGAAAGTGAATGGACGCAAAATGCCAAAACGAAATTAATAGCCCTTCAGAGCTAACGCTCTTTTGTGCTGATAACCTTTTCTTTAGATTCCATCATACAGTCTAACGTTTCTAGAAGACTAGAGTGTCTTCATAAAATTATTTGATTAGTTGTGTTTTCTATGAGATACATTAAAAATTAGAAGAAGTGCAAAAAAAAAAGTACCAAAACGATCACTGATTTTTATTAAAACCTTTAGTGACAAATAAATGGCTTTTTTTTTGCCCCGAATCAATGAATTTTTATCTACAATATACAAAAAACGTTAAAGTAAAAAATCCTATACAGAAGAAGAAGAAAAATGTTTTGAATAATATTGCAAAAACGCAACATCAGTCGTTAATGATTTACGTTTTTTATTTCTTTGGTTAACTTGTTAATAGCCAAAATCATTTTTTGTGTAGACATTAACTCTTATTTTTCACGAAAGCTCACGGAAATTTGAAACTTAGTATAAAACTCATAGAAATTTAAAAGGGACGGAAATTTTGTTCGGAATAAGTACTAAAAATATAAAAACCTCTCATTATAATGATATTCCTTTCTGTTTGGATAAAAACTCAATATTTCCGAATAAAGACACACGGGTGGATATTTTTGCCATTCCCCCCAATGATGTCAAAAACGTTTTATTTATCTTCGATGTAAGAAAAATGCTTTCGTTGCTCATCAGTGAATTATTTAAAAAAGATATTTTCTCTCAATTTTTAACACAAATTTAAACAAATTTTAATTTATACAATAAGTAATAAATAATATACATTCCTAATACTTCATGATGTATCGAATGCAAAACTTCAAATTCTGGTTTTTCAACAGAGTATCGTTTGTGTCCTAGATAGAATTGATATGAATGTATTTAGATGAACGATATCACTATATTTACACAGATTAAATGATATAAATTTAGTAACGTATAAATTGCAGTTCTCATTATATGGACTTTTTTATAATTTATTCATAAGATCAAATTTAACCTTTTTAACACTTTGTTATTTTGGAAGTCCATAAATTTACACAGAAAAAAAAAGATACTGATAAAACCTAAAATTTTAATTTTATTAGGTAAATTTTAATTTTACATAACAAAAAGGAATGTGACTTCACGAATTACAATGGTACTTTTATTCAGTAAAGAATGAATATTCGTATTTTATTTTTTCCCGCAAAGCGGCCTTAGTCCAGAAGGACTATTACTCTCAAAATGGCATTTTGCGTCGCTTTCACTTTTCAAATTGTTGCCACCAAATATTGTCGTCCTGTATTATATTTAAGGAAATCAAATAATGAAGAATCTGCATGTATATTCTCGCATTGTGAAAAACCAATTGTAGCTAGAACCATCAAATTTTTAATAACATAATCCTCTACATAAATATGGGCACCTGGAAATCGGAATTTGTTTTGTTGTCTATTTCATATTTTAAAAAACTTTGACAAATTTTTGATTAACGAACTCAACAGTTATAAAGAGAGCAATGTCAACACTATACTGAAAAAAAAACGTTTTTATATCCAACGGGGGCGGGATTGTATATCGCAAATTCTAGAGGTGTGCACTTTTTAAGTTTTATCAGCCGAAAGGGACATTAGCCCAAATACTCTCAAAACGTGTATGTTTGTGTAAATGAAAAAAACGCGGCTTGGATCGTAATATAAAATTTGAAAGAGTTCAGATTTTTTTTTTCATTTTTAACTTTAATTAATTTTATTTTTTAAATTTTTACAGATATAATCTCTTTTGAAATATTTAACCGTAATCTAAAATTTCTAGATACAAGCTTATTTTTCCTCTACTTATTATTATTCTCTAGTTGTGCGCTTGTAAAAATTTACGGATACAGAATCGGAGAACTAAAAGCTTGGGAATACCAAGTTTATACATTGCATTTTTTTATCTTATCTCCCATATATGAAAGAGTGAAAATATAAACAGATATATTATTAACTTACAAATTTTGATATTGCTGAAACTATTATTTGGAAAACACCTTTGTAAAATGCAAAATGGCTGATAAAAGTTCTATTAATATAAATACCCTTGCCCAAAATTTTAAATACGAAGAATTACTTTTATTAAAATAAAAAGCTTACAAGTCCCTGATACACTTAATAAATTCAAGCTAAACAGTTTTTAAATGAAGTCATTTAAATAATAAAAACCATTATTAGTTAAAGTTTTGGAGAAAAGAATGTAATTCTAAAGATCTAAAGCAGAATATTTTGCTTACCAGTATGCTTTCGAAATTTGTAGAATTTTTCTGGAAAATTGAAGACCGTTTTAAAGCTGAATTTTACCTAAGAGAAATCAATCAATCAAGTTTCATTTTATTACATATCGCTTACAAGTATGAAAACATGCTTTTGTTATTATTACAGATAAATGGAAAGCTGTAGTTTATTTAATAAAATAAATTTTAGAAATTTAAACGATTCATATCTTTGAGTGATAAATCAAATTACCCAAGCTCAGTAGAATTAAATAATATAATAAAACTTTCATTACCAACAATTTCTATGGATTTAAGGAGGAAAATCTGCACAATCAATATTTTCGAAATTCGCAACATATCAAAATTCCATTAAACAGCCATCTTTCCATGAAATTTTTAGATAGCGCTTTTGGACATATTTAAAAGTAAAATAGGGAAAAAAATTATTTACTCCATGGCAAAGTATTTCCCTCAGAATGCAGGAAAAATGTTTTTTCCTCTCAATTTCCGCTTGTAGTTTTTCTTTTTTATTTAATCCTTTCCACTTCAGACAGATCTAGAATCAATATTCCAAGCCACTCTCACTTGCTTTGTTAAAAAAAAAATGCATGTAAAATTCATGCGTCCAACAATAAAGGACCAAAGACCGAAAAATCGAACTTTATATTCTTCTTTAGCGGAAAAAACCAATTTCGGAGATAGGAAGTAAGCAATATAACTTTTTTCTCTTCCATGTGATTTACTTCCATCAAAGCTGCGAATTCAATTATTATAAATTACTTATCCAGTGAATAGAATATATATTGATTTTTACATTATGTAGAAATTTCTGAGAAAGATAAAATGACTAATTTTGATTACAACTCTAAATTTTTGTTGTCATAATTATGTTAATGAAAGGTAATGCTACATATATATATATATATTGCATCTGCATTATTATCTCTAAAAATAGACTAACGATAAAAGCGAAATATTTTCAGTCATTCGAACAAAGCATTTATGGTTGATAGCGCCGAAACAGAACATTAAAATCAGGTGTATATTCGATCCAGCTGCCACCCCAATTAATTAACGTAAGCGTAAAGGATGCATAGATAGAAACAAATAGGTATTATAAAGATAGGGCAATTTTTAATGTCTTGACGTATATATTATCCTTTCTTGTCAGGAAACATATATTATTACAAATATGTATTTGAAAAGCAAAATTTCAGTTCCTATTTTAAATTTTTTACACCTTTTATAGGTTTGGGAACACAACGATTAACCTTATTCTCCATTTATCCCGTTCTCTTTTCGCAAGGTTTCGTCTGTGTCATGTTTGATACCAATTTTAGATTGATAATGATGATTATTTAGGAGGTTTAAAATAAAATACAAAATTGAATCATTTCTTTTCTGTAAGCATAAGAAATATATCTCTTAAATTAATAATTGCAATGAATTTAGATCTAAAATTGAATGGCATACTTTTAAAGAATTCAAAAAATTTAATGACAGTACTTACTCTGGAAACAAGATTTTGGTTAGGTTATATGAATATGGCCAAACCCACGAGGTCTAACTACCTAAGGGTAACGATGCTTTCTTGGATGACTTTCTAAAGGAAACTGATTCAAATTCACGATAATAAAGCCACGAAAATCATTCATGCAGCCAGACATATGTCTGCGATTTAACTCGGCTGAACTCTGCAGTTCTCCTTCTTGTGCAGGACAAGAAAGTTTTGTTATGTGAGACGTTTGGCTTAGAGATTGCAGGAAAGCCTTGGGGGCTATCTGCCTAAGGGGAAGGATGTCTTCGTGGAGTACTTTCTAAGGCCAACTGGCTCGTATACACGTTACACTTGGAGAAAACCACCAATCTTTGATTCCACGAATGAATCAAAAATCCACGAAAAGGACCATGCAGCTAGCCCTTTCGCTGGATTCGAACTAAGGACCGAAATAGCAGTGCTCAGCGACTTTACCGCTCGGCCGCTGGTGGGTCTGTTATGTGAGAAAAGAACCGTAGATTTAATTTAAAGGTGACCACAGGCAGCTACGAAGTTAATTATCTGTTCAATTTGATTGTTATGTCTATTACTCTATTTTCAATGAATTAAGTAAATAAGAATGAAATAAAGACGGCTAGTACCTAGAATATACCTAGAATTCTTAAATTTATTTTCTTATTTTATCCACGCATGGATCTTTCACTAGAAAACTGTTTCACATATGTTGTTCTACAATATAACCTTTTTTTTTTTTACTTGTTTCGTCTAGACTTGGGCAAACTACACTCATGTCCATAAATTAAGGATAATTCGTTGTCACTCGGAAATCGAACTCTAAAATAAATATATCACCTGTACAATCACTACATACATCTTAAAGAATCATATGCAAATTTCAGGAAGTACCTAGATGACACCGATTGTACGTCACAACGACGAGAGTGTAAGAGAGTGATATATAAGGAATACAGGCAAAGAAGTAAAATTGTTCGCAGGCTTTTTATAAGCATTTCAGTGCAATAAACGAATAGTTATGACACAAAGGACGCATTTGGATGATTTTTTACGTGGTAGAATTATCGGCCGCCTGGAATGTGGGCGTACCCAACTGGAAGTATCAGACGAACTTGGAATTGCCCAGAGTGTCATCTCCAGGCTTTAGCAACGATTCCGAGATGATGGTCATGTGAGTAGACTTTACAGCACAGGTCGCCCCAGAGTTACAACGCCGAATGAGGACCGGTATTTGGCAGTTACTGCCAAAAGGAACAGGCGGAGCACAGCCTCAAACCTGTCTCGTCAGCTAATATAGACTTATCAAGCTGTTAATGTATCAGAGTTTCTTAAAACACTCAGTCTGTTGTTTGGTTTTGCTATGGCTTTATAAAGGGTTTATTGATTTTATTCTTTAATATTAGTTTATTTTACTAACAGAGCTATTGAATCTTGATCTCCATCTTGTGACATTCCTTTGAAATCTTTCTGTTTATATGGGGAATAGTCACTTAATTTATATGCATCCTTTCTAAAAGCTAATGTTGGAAATATTCCCTGAAATATAAATTTGAAACGTATTTTGAATTTAAATAGAGCGGTATATGATAAAACTTAAATTCTACTTATTTAACGAAAGATATTAAATGTGATTGCTCGTAAAGTAATCAGTTAAATTAGATTATAAACAAATAGAGAAATACGCAATTAGTTTTTATAAGACTAAAATACATCCACTCCCATATAGGAAATTATACTACTATTTAAAAGAATAGGCTAATTACTAGTATAATTTATATATATAAAGAAGAAAGTTCTGTGCGTTTAGTTGTCCTCTAATAACTCAGTCACTACTATAGCTATCGTCACCAAACTTCATACAGTTCTTTTCTGGGTCCTGAAAAAGGTCAACACCCACATTTTTCTTCTAAAAATTAGCTAAAATCGTAGATATTAATTAAAAACTATGAAAAACGATAATTTTCGTCCTCATTTTTCCGAGTGGCAACAGTCTCGCAAGCTGGAGATGAGAATCTGCTTATTTCGAAAGTTGTTGTCACTGCTCTCTTTAAAATCTTGGAGTTTGCTAATATAAAATATCTAAATTTTATGATGAAATAAAAGTAGCATTGCCAAACATTAAATACATTGTTCCCGATTCCAAAAATCTTCGTGAAACCATTTCGACTGTTCCCATCTTCGCACGACTTTAATCAGCCCAAATATTAATTAAAAACTCTGAAAGCGCTAATTTTCGAGCTCATTTTTTCGAGTGGCAACAGAGTCGCGCGTTGGAGATGAAAATGCTTTATTTCGAAAAGTGTTGCTACTGCTCGCTTTCAAATCATAGAGTTTGTTAATTTGTAAAAATTTGTAAATCTTACATAATCTATACATGTAAAAAAGAATGTCTGTTTGTTCGTGCTATTGATTTTTGATCAATTATGATAAATATTTTGCCACATTTAATCGACTAAAATTGAATATAGGTGTAATATTGTATGGAACGTAAGCTTTTGAATAGAAAGACGAAAATCATTAAAAAGTGCGTGCTATTGGTGTGTTGATATAATGAGAGAGAATTAGTTTATTTTTATATGTGTTCCATATCGCATCAGATTGAAAAATGTATGACTACGAATCGTATTTTTTGCATCGTTATTAGAGAAGGATTGCAGTGGTATCATTCTCTCTGTTGTTAGATGACTTACTCTCAATCTAGTTTAACTGGTATCGGGCACTTCCGCCACGCAGAAACCATAGAAAATGAGCATATTAGACAAATTGTAGAGACATTAGTTTATTTTGAAAAAAGGATTTGGGAAAAATAAGCAACGCCTTTGCTGGGACTCGACCCACGCGCCTAGCGTGGTGTCCACTGCACCACGAAGGCATGCGAAGAAGGCGGGAGAAATACCTTATGACATTAGTAGAGATATCACAGCACAAAATGCAGTTTGTTAAAATTTATTTCTCATGGCAGATTACAAAGATAACTGTAAAAAGAACAATAAAATGTGAAATAGAACAACAAAACTATAAACAGTCCGCAGTATAATCTATAAATCTGTTTACTACCTGGCCTCCCAATATCTCTCCCAGATTGATCCAGCATTACGTGCAGGGCAACAACTGAGATATGAGACATCCATTTACTCACGAAGGATACGCAATTTACAAACTGGGTTAGGAACAATGTTCATTCGACGCAGATGTATTAAAAGATGATCATGGCCAATAATAAAATGAAAGATGGCAACAGATTTCCGTCTGGGCTATAAAGGAAATGTCAAAATTCTGTTACTGACTTTTTGCAACTTAATAGTTACAGCTCTTATTTGCTTCAGGAATCTAACACTCAAAATTGAATAAGAAATGTTTACTATCTTCGAGCTGTTTCCACGTTTTAAAGTTATGTTTTTCGTTGGAAAAATAAAATGTTAGTTTGTTGATATAGTAAAGTATCATTTTGAATGTGGTCAAAAAATGTTACTTTAGCTGAGTATCTGTTTTTGTAGGAACTGCGTGTTATCTACGCTTATTTTTGTTATATAGGTTTGGCTATGAAAACTGAACTGGCAGTCAATACCAGCGTCGCAGTTCTGTTTTTGTAGGAACTACATTTTATCCACGCGGAGTTTTGTTATAGGTGTCTGGGAATAAAAACTTAACTCGCAATCAATACCGGCGTCAGATCCATTAGAGAATGCCGTGTCCTCTTGCTCTCTGCCTGCGAATTGTCCACCTGTCTAAATGTCACTATATAAAACAATATACCAGCTTTATTTCGCTTTTACATATACTATGCACATCGCTTCAGAAGGATAATCTCTCTCGTTTTATATTATCAGCAGAGGCGGTCTGTGTTTTATTTGCCGATCACGTATTTAGTAATTGATTTTATACAAATAGACAACTATATTAACTATGATCGAATTTCATCTGTTTTAATGATATTTCCTTTTGCAGATTTCTGCTTCTAATTTGAAAAGACTTATAGAATTAAGTTTAAAGCACATATTGTCGCGTGAGTACAGGTTCGTAATAGACTGAATGCACACAGGTCCGATGATAGGTTAATAAAATTTATTTTTATCAAACGAAACACTTCAAATTTCTGAAACTTTCACAGAAATGTTCGCTCAGGTATTGAAACTACTAAGACCTTTAAATACAATGCAACGTAAGGCGCATCTAAAAGCAAAGCTAAACCGGCTATAGTTCTTCACGCTGAACTAACAACAATAATTACAACTGACAGCAAATGGCCTTATCTAGTTTTCAACCAGCCGCCGAGATATTTCTAGTACTTTCTGCTCCTCGAAATTACTGGAAAGGAACATGAGGGTCGAATTACGTTTGCAGCTGATATAGTGATCAATTTCATTTATTCAATTACAATACCTGTTACGGTGATGCAGGGTTGGGACCAAAATGCCTCCAAATGGTCCCCAAGTTCGGCGACTTTTGGCGATTTTTCGCCAAAACTGTTGTCAGCTGATAACATGCCCCTTAATTACCGAGATATCCATTTACTCAATGTAAATCGACTTACCACTGTGTTACGTATCAGGCATAGCTTTTCTCTTTAAATTGTTTTAGTGTTACATTATAGAGAAAAATACAATTCCACGTATAATTGTACTAAAATCATCTATCTCTGTACAAATTTATAGCGATAGTTATTAAGTAGAAATTGGCATAGCATTGTATGTTTTTCATTTATTTATTTATTTTTAACAACCCATATTAATTTGCTCTTAGTTTCTGGTGAAAGTTTCTAATATAAAATATTTTTCTTGACTTTATCATTTTGTAAGTGAATATTATTAGCCTTAATATTTAAGAGACAGTGTAATTAAGAATAATTTTAGAACACGCAAAACATGAAAGTTTGTCATTTTGAGAATTCATAGTTAAAACTGATTGCTAATGAAGTACATGTTTGCTTACAATAGGAATCACTCGTCAATTACCCACAGGAAATGATGCAGCTGGAAACAGGAAATTATTATGCTAATTGAGTAAATAAGAGTTTGCTTATCGATAGGAAATTCATTAAGCGTGGTTAGATAAATCTGTACAACTTTCGGAGTTTGAACAGAAGCAATCACATTTAATATTTTCACTCAAATTGAGGCCAGTAACAACGGGTTGCATTATAAATTCAACTTATTTTGTATTAGTTTAGTGTGATTTTTCAGCTGATTTTCGAAAAATGCAATGCAAAGTAACCATACAAGTAATGTAAAATGATCAATCGAACTTCTAAGGAAATGGGAAAAAATGATTAGCAATACGTTTTTCATTATTTCACCGTGTTTGTTTGTGTGTGTATTTCAATAAACACTAAAGATTTTCGCATTTGCATTATTTGTTTCAATAAATGCGCAAAACCTTCAAGCTTTATCTGCCTAAAGGAAGAGAAGCCGACATGTACTATTTCTATGGGGACACGCTGTACAGACATTAGGTTCTTTCCTAGGTAGAAAACACGAAAGGTCAGTTGTGCCTTAGTAGGGTTTCGAACCACTGGTCATCAAACTTCTAAGTCGCATATTACCACTTACACTACGAGCGCACGCATGGAGGAATGTAATAATTCCACATATTCTCTTCCAATTAAAGGGCTACGGAGGGGTTGACATAAGCCCCAATCGATCAAATCCTATTGTCCCCAATTACTCTCAATCCCATTTCACTTCGAGGGTCAATGTATACACATAAGTGTGTTTTTAGAGTAGGAAGATTGAAGAATCAAATTTAGCCTCACTGAGATTCAAAACACTGATATTTGAACTGGTAGCTAGATGTGTTACAACTAACGTCAAAACAGCATTATACGGGTAAATAGGAAAATTATTTATGATGCATTAGATAATTCTAGGTGAATTCATTATCTAGCATTTGAATAACTTTTTGGATTGCAGTTTTAAAGTAGACTTCAATAGCTCATTTACGAACCGTCACTTACAAATGACAGAAAATACTCTATATTTTATTCAGAGATATTACGATAATTTTCCCTCTTCGTTTCGTAAAGGAATGGCAAAATATGTTAGCATATATTTTAAACTTTGCGAATTTTATTTAAAATAATTAAAAAGCCAAATTTTGAAGATAAGTGTAATTAATAGGATTTTTTCTTTTATTTATAATTTTATCATTTATGTCAAATTAAACTGACAAACTGACGAAAGCAAATGATTTTAAATTTTCAAATGATTATGTTATTAAATTAACCGTGACATTACATGGATTTCATTGAAAATACATTACTCTTCATGCATTGGTTTAACAATTATGAACATTCAGTAAATAGTTGATCTTCCAGAAGATAAAATGTCGTTTGAAATATTCAAAAATAAAAGCCTGTAAGATACTTTTTCTATACTTTCTTAGTTTTATTTAGCAAATTCATATATTTTTATTTCCTTGTACGAAGTACTGATAGCGAAAAATTTCGGGTATCATATTTCAAGGAAAATATCCATTTTGACCGCTCTCGAACCGATTTCAACAATGCCTTTGGATGACATCTCTAGTTACGGATAGAATAAAAGACTCGTTTTCCAAAAACTGATTGTAAAATGGATTTAAAATGGATTCAGAAGAAATAGTGACGTCTATACATACGTACAAATATATGTATCTAGCATACCTCAAAAAGGAATTGCCTCAGAACGTTGAAATTTTGTATATGGGACTGCTATAACATGTAGTTGTGTGCTATATATACTCACACTGTTACAAGGATCGATGAACTTAAGTCTTTTTACTCTTATGTATTGGTAAATAGTGCATTGTTTGCTTTAAAAGGTGATAGAATTATGTTGTTCTTGTGTTATGGTTAAGGGTTTTTATGCTTTTAGTTAATAAGCATGCAATGGTTTTAGAATTAGCAACAATTTAAAAGTTGTTGAAGTGCACCCAAGTCTAACGAGCAGGCACATTTGTTTACATTCGAAACTTAGTAGAATAGTGAATTAGGTCAATTTCTATACTAACTCCAGTGTCTTTTGCCGAGTGTGGACAAAAGTAAACTTTCAGTTTTGTGTACCGAAAAATGCGCCTTCTCGCCCGCTGGCCGAATTGATTGTTTTTGCATACAAACTCTAATTTTAATTGAAAAAATTGTTTTTTTTAACTGCTTTTAATTCTATTTTTTGTTTTATGTTTTTCTGTATTTAACAGTTTCTAATGGAGATGTTTTGAGTTTTCATGTACTTATGCCTTGCTGCGAAATCAGAACTCAATTAGTTGAATGAGAAATGCATCTTTAATTAAATTCGTGAAAATAAAAATAAAAATGCACCAAAAAATGTGTATAATTTAAAATGCCGTAAAAGGAAGCCACGTGGTGTTCGGATCAGATTTTTTTAATTAAGAATTTCGCAGAAACTGACCGTTTTAAGCAAATATAATAATTAAAGATTTCGGATGTAAAATTAAGTTTTGAAAAAAATATATTTACTATATTACATTTAATTTCTTTGGATTGAATTACAACGATTGAATTACAACAAAGTTTTACATTTGATATCAAGAATTGAACGCGTAAAGTAAAAAACCAGGATGTGCATTTGTAATACCTGTAAATAAGTAATGTTTTATAAAATTCCATTTACAGTTCTGTAAGTTGATGATTTGAGTACAAGAGAGTAGTTGTACAGAATAGTCTAGTTTCGTTATTTACCAACATTTATCAGTAAATGAAATAGAGTAGAATATGTTCAATTAAATATAAAATATTCTAATTTGTTAAGTTCCCAGCACAGTAAAAGTTCCTAAATACATATATTTTAATACATTATCAGGGTGTTTTTCTAAAACGAAGTGTAAGCCTTTATAATAATAAATATAAAATATTCTAATTTGTTAAGTGCCCAGCACAGTAAAAGTTCCTAAATACATATATTTTAATATATTATCAGAGTGTTTTTCTAAAAAGAAGTGTAAGCCTTTATAATAATAACTATAAATTATTCTAATTTGTTAAGTGCCCAGCACAGTAAAAGTTCCTAAATACATATATTTTAATATATTATCAGGGTGTTTTTCT
>KK119427.1:153147-171830 GCA_000611955.2 Stegodyphus mimosarum
AATATATTATAGTGTTTTTCTAAAAAGAAGTGTAAGCCTTTATAATAATAACTATAAATTATTCTAATTTGTTAAGTGCCCAGCACAGTAAAAGTTCCTAAATACATATATTTTAATATATTATCAGGGTGTTTTTCTCAAAAAAGTGTAAGCCTTTATAATAATAATTATACATTTTACTTTATTAGGATTCATAATAGATCGTTACAATTTAAACTACACGATCAGCTCTGCCAGATATCTTGAAAACAAGTTTATTACAATAAAGATAAGAAAATGGGCGATTACCCAAAACTTTACTTAATATCTAATACATAGCTGATATCTGAAAAACGAGTTAAATTAGCAGACAATATGAAGTTCTAGAAATGTGATACATAAATTTAAAGTACTAATGCAAAGCAAAGAACAGATATTTCACTAACTTGCTCTCATTATTATAGTCTCTTTTTCAGGATGTGTTTAACGTGGTCACACATTGTCTAATTTAGTTCCATTTCCGACATCCGTATTTAATCTATTTTATACTCTCTGTGAATCTCCTCCGCAGTTTCTGAAATAAACAGCTATATCTAATATTTGTGTTTATTGTACGTTTTAGCTTATTAATTTAATTTTCTGGCAACTTATTTATAAATAAATAAATTTGCGTGAAAATTTGGAGATGGTCTACGTAGAAGTGAGCAAACTAGTTTGCTTGAATCAGTTTAAAGACATCACACAAGGTTAGGCAGAGCAGTTTGCTTATTTTGAAATTCAATAAAAGAAACCGTAATGCATATATATGTTTAATTCTTCGACAAGCATCAAGTACAACGTGTAAAGATTGTGTTTACACTATTCTAAAAATAATATCAGGCATCTGGCGTCCATTATTGTCAACACACGGCGTTAAACGAACTTGGAAGTTTCGTTCAATTCTTTCCCGCACATCGACGGGTATGTTGGTTGTAGCTTGACGAATGTTGCATTTCAAATGAGCCAGTGTGTTAGAACGTTTGTTATAAACAAGTGATTTTAGATAGCCCCATAGAAAATAATCACAGGGTGCTAAATCAGGCGATTGTACTAGACAGTGGAAATCGCTTCTCAAAGAGATGACGCATCCTGGGAAGTGTTGCCGCATGACACACGAGCTGTATATGCCATGGTACCGTCCTGCTAGAACCATACATCTCCTACATTATCTCGTTGAGTTTTGGTATTCTTCCACATCATCTCGTTGAGTTTTGGTAAGAATAACTCCTCAACCATGTGTACATAACGATCAGAAGTCATTGAAACGGTCCGTTCGTTTTCTTCATAAAACCATGCTGCAGTTATTACAACTCGAGATACTGCACACCAAACAGTTACACATTCTGAATGTAGAGGACGCTGATGAAATTATCTAGGGTTATGAGGACTCCAATAGCGCATGTTCTGCTTATTCACGGATTCCGAAAGATAAAAGTGTGCCTCATCACTGAAGAAAACAAGTGCGTCGTCAGAGTTCCAAACAAGCTTTCCTCCACTATAGCCAATATGTAGGGATGAAATTTCAGTTCTTTATGAAGGATTGGCTTCACAGATTGAGCGGACAACACAACAGCAGCAGCATGTTTCCGAGCAGAGCGCTTAGGAGATCGCAAAAGAGAAAGCCTTAACATGTCTATGTTTTGTATGAAATGCTGTTCGTGGAAGCCCACGTTTCTTCTTCTTCCCACCACCAGTTTCCCTGAAGCTGTTTACGCATGAAACTATGGATTGCCAACCAGGAATACGACGACGGGTCGCAACATTGAAATGGGCACTGAATGAACGTTGCGTGGCAATGACTGAGCGACAGTTACTAAAGTATGCCTCGAGAGCAAACGCCAGCTCCTCCTTCG
The DNA here is from genome assembly GCA_000611955.2 of Stegodyphus mimosarum. NCBI lineage: Eukaryota > Metazoa > Arthropoda > Arachnida > Araneae > Eresidae > Stegodyphus > Stegodyphus mimosarum. The sequence continues at coordinate 155,019 of KK119427.1, forward strand.
ACCACTCCATGATGCTAAATGAACCAAAGGGGCTAAAATTTTACGCCCGGTTTCTCGACTGTGCCTGCTCCCGACTTTTTCGAAACAACCGTCGCTCTAGGATCTAAATTTAAATCAGTAGATGCAACATTCGCCAACACACCCGTCGATGTACGAGTTGTAAGAGTTGAACGAAACTTCCGAGTTCGATTAACGCAGTGTGTTGACAATGATTGACGCCATCTGCCTGATATCTTTAAAACAGTGTAAACATAAACTTTACATATTGTACGTGATGCTATTCAAAGAATTAAATATATAAATATATGCATTACTTTTTACTATATATACAAATATATATATATATGTATATGCATTATTTTATATACATACATATATATATATATATATGCATTATTAAACATATATACATATTGCTGCGTTTTACGGGTTCGTGGATTTGAGAGTATCCGATGAAAACACGATGCAGAACAATAAATAGCACAATTTATTTACAGGAATCACTATTTACAGCACAGTTTCAAAATTACCTAGAGCTATATTGTGTAACCAGGCTTCGGTTGTGTTCATAATGACACAACATTTCTGTATAAAACAGCTTTTGTATTACTTATACAAATTAGGCTAACAACAAAAGCACAATAAAATAAAATAAAATAAAGTTTAAAAACTATTTCTATTGAGTTGCTTAAAACCGTTCTTTAAAATCTATTTGAAGAAATAAAATAAAATTAGTTTTTAACAATAACATTTGAAATTTTATTTTTTTCTTTTGACTATTAGAACTACTACGAAGATATTGTTTTTTTAAGGAAAATAATTTTTAATACCCGAAATTTATGATGCATTATATATTTTGAGTAGGATGTTTCGCAAACCTGAAATATTATGTATCATTTTCTTTGGATTTATAGCTTTATATTAGCAAGTAAAAAGTTTAAAAAATCCTAAAATCTCTCTTGTGTAATAAAAATGTCAAAAATACATTTTTGCAGTTTCTTCGAAAACAATTCTTTAATTCCACTTAAAATAACACTTAACCTCAAAATGTTTATTTATAATTATAACAGTGGCAACGTCGTTGAACTAACAAAATCTCGGGAATCTAGTATAAATTCCAAGTACTGGAAAAGAAGTAAACGACCTGAAAATTGGACGAAAGTTAGAAATCCTCCTTTATAGAGACAATATAAGTCTATTGAAATATAGCATTGGTCTTCGAAATTTGTCTACGCAAGAAATCCATAAAACTACGATCAGTTATTTGTCGGGAGCGTGCGGTCATTTTCTGACAAGTAAATTTAAAAAATGGTTTGAAAATATGACACTATTGTTTCTATTTTATGTAAAACGGAAAAGCAAAATCATTATTTCTATAATTATAATATTTCATTATAATATAATTATAATATTAATTCATTATAATAAATTTTTACTAAGTAACTTTAATGAAATTTTCAAAATGCAGTTTTAATGTATTATTTTCTATTGGTGTAGAAGGTGAACAGTTAAAAATTTTTGCCAATTTTTTATGCAAATATCTAAGTCTTGTTCTGCTTATGTTATTTGTAAGGCAATTTTACATTCGGTATTCAGTGTATAATCTTTTCTGTATTTTGGCTGAAAACTTAAAAAAATTAGATCTCAAACAAATTGTTGTCTAGGGCAACCTTATAGTATTATCTAAATTTCTAGATATTCTGAGGTTCATTCAAAACCAAAATTCAGAGTTCTTTTTGGTATTTAGTTCTAACGCCAAATCTATCGAGACATTACTTGCAACTGAACTGCGAGTTCACTTAAATAATTCGAAAGTGAACAACAATTAACGTTTACGGTTAGATCAAAATAATTGTCGGTCAAATATCATCGATATTTGTATACAATGAAATCTAGAAATGGATGGATATTAGACTGAATTCGTTGTTCTATTGAATCGGGTCCGAGGCATTTATACAAAATTCATTGTGTATGGAAATAAAGGTATTATTTAACTATTATCTTCCATCTTGTACAATTCTCACCATATTTCCAGCTACTACAGAGGCTGTTCGCACATTTTTAGACGATTTTCCTTAGATGCAAAAAGAAACCTTCTAGTTGGCCTTTTTTTTAACTGCAAATGCATTTTTGAAAGTATTAATTATCGTCTGCTACCTCAGAGTTTTGTTTGCAAACAAAATACCGCTTTTAAAGAAGCAATTGTGTGGTCTTTCCAAGGGAAATTATTCTATGCATTTATTAAAAACGTCATGTTTTTTTTTCGGTATCTAAAGCTACGATAGGTTATGTAACGTAATGTAATATCCGAGTGTGCTGTAAACCTTAATGTCGGATAATAATCGGCTTTATGATTAACGCTGCACACCCAACATACACAAAAAATACAGTTAAAAGATTAAAGCAGAAATGCAGTGAAACACATCAGACAAAAATTCCAAAAATGCCAACAACAAAGGAAAAAAAACGTCAAAGTTTAGCTTCAAGTGGAAAAACTGTTCCAAATACGTACCCAAGGAAAAAACGTAGCGTTCTAAATGTTGCAAAAGTAAAGTAGTTAATGTTAAAAAAAATCCACCAATTTAAAGCACAGTTGCAAAATTATTAAAGAGCTCAGTGTCAACTGGAAATAAAGTGATTAATGCTGATTTGAAACTTGAAAATATGAAAAAAACGCCATGTCCATCGTCTTTCCCCATTACATATCGCCCAACATAGAAAACGCTGCAGAATTCTGATCTATCACCAATGTATTTTTGCGCTTTTGAACTAATAAAAAGGGAGTATTACAAACGTCGACCTACCCCCCCTTTAGACTTTGGAAAACTGTTCCAGAGCAATGGAATAAAATACCTTTTCTTATACTACAAAAGGCTTTATTATCTTGGAAATTACAATGTAAAAAGATAGTGAAGGATAAGGGTTATACAATAGATAATTTAAAGCATAAAAATTTTACATAAAATATTTCTGTAATTACAATGAAAATCTTCTAAAAATGTGCTAGCAGCTTCTGTAATTTGACTTGCGGAGCTTGTAAAGGAGTCGCAAAGAATATTTCGTGGACCACTGTCTGAATACCACTGGCTTAGAATATTCTCCATAAGGGTAAATTCTTTTATTCGATACTGGCAACTGTCGTATGTCTTTCTACATCTGCCATTTTTTAAAAATTTTAATGGTGTCTTCCCGCTGTCAATTTTTGCTTTGTCATTTCATAAACAGAAAAGGAATATATCACCGCACTTGAGAAATGAATTATCTGAGAAAATATTTTTCCATTTTAACATAGATTTTCAAATGAACTTTATTTTCTACCTGATGTTTGATGTATGTATTTATTATAATATGTTTTAATATGCTTGTATTTAACTCTCATCAGGACTTCTTCAAGCAATCAGTTAAAGTCTAAAATGTTGCTAAGTAGTAGTGTTTGCAACGCAGTATATTACTTATTGCCACTAAATAATTTCGTCCATAAATTCCATATACTACTGAAATAAAATTATCTTTCATAATTACAGAAACCTTTACATAATTCTTTTAGCTAATCTTTTCTGCAGTCTTAAAGGTACTGATGTGTGTAGTAGATGAGTTTCACGAAGCAACAGCTGTTCCGATGGTATCCGATATTTCAATATTGAAGTCAAATGAAGAAATTTGGCTGGATAAGTTTATTCACACAATTTCTTCAATTTCAAGAATATAATCAATTTAACGGGTCATTACGAAAGCGGTTTACCATTCGGAAAAGCTAGATCAGCTTGCACCTCAAAAATATCTCACATATAAGACTTACCAGACCCAGATTCTTCCAGAGATTAGGAGAAATCTTTATCATAAAGAATCTGTCGCCATGAAGACAATACGTCAATTAATTTTTATTTCTCAGCATATTGTCTCACACAGGTTATTGTGATGATCATGCTCATTGAAAGCCTTGAACTCAGATATAGCCTTCAGATTATGTAAAAGTTATTACAAAGAATGCGCTATCAGTCATCAGCAGAGCCGATCTTAATCAGTTTGTCCTATGCCTTTATATCCTGTTAGCAAGTTTGTCAGTGTCTAAATCGTTTCCAGAGGGCGGAAACTATTTGCCGCAAAAGCAGCCATTTTTCATCTTACACAAATGTCTGCTCAAACTTCCAACAGACTTTCACCACAAAGATTCTTCAGAAATATAATTTTCTCAAAAATATTACGCTTATTTGATAAATTCTGAAATCATATTCTGAAATGCAGAAATTCACGAAGAAACGTATGTTTACTTTGAGCAAACTATGTGCCGTGCCTTTCTTTTGATATCATGTTACAAATTGTGTTTCAGAAAACTCTTAACTGATTAAATTGAATGAGCTACATTCTGCAAGGGAAGACGAGAAAGAATGACGTTGTTCGTTTACATTATTTATGCATAAATCACGTGATGTCTGAGGTCATCCATGTTGTTTGTTTACATTAATTATAAGTACGTCACGTGAACTCTGAGATTACCGAATGTATCTCATTGATTAAAGTCAATTAGCTTAGCTCTTTGTATGAAACATTTAATCGGAATTAGACTACTTCTAGAAATATTATTTGGTGTAAATGCGCTTTAGCCCACTGCTTGGCGATGTTTTGAAAATCGCCAATTCGGTGCGTTTCTGCGAAACATCTTTGCAATTGCAATCTTCCCGACACGCTCCGCGAAAACCTATTGTAAACAAAACATAGAATTCTAAAGCATAAATTAGTATGGAAACTGTTGCCACAAAAAGATAATAAAATAATATGCAAAACGAACATTATGATCATTAAAATATTTGTCAGTTAGGTTTAAATTAATTACTTACATTTTATGTTGTAATACTTACACATTTTATGCCGTTACATAACCTTCACGACATTCTCCGCGAAAACTTAACCAAAATGGTATCGAAGAAATAAGGAATTTTTTTTAAAGGGCATTAAAATTACAAACGATACCATGTACACACCGTTCCGTTTTAACTTAAAAAAAAATCTGCGAATTGCACAATGTAGGCAACGTACACAAATGAACAAAATAAGCTAAAATAACGAAAATAAATTGCAAGAAAATGCCATGTGCACAGCGTTTATTTTAAACTTAAAAAGAACTTCAGCGAATTGCACAATGTAGGCAACGTACAAACAGTCAGCCATGTTGGCGGATATACGGAGTTACCCATGTTGGCGCGTTTATTGCTCATTCAAAAACAATCGCCGCCAAGCGGTGGGCTAAAGCGCATTCCAACCTATTATTTTTTATGTATACAAAAATGTCAGTCGTTAGTGTACGTAAATAATTCAAATTAGCTATGTCTTTTATACTCATCATAGATCCTTATTTATCAAATGTGCTCAACTTAATCCATTAAAAAATAATAACTGATATTCACACTAATTATCACATCGATATTTATCAAATGCTTTTTCCAGCGTTTTGCAAAGCCCTTAACTGCAACTATCAACACTGAACTGCAAGTTAGATTTAGATTAGGAAGCATAATTGTTCAGAAGCAAGGTAAGTGTAAACTTAACGTACCGAAACTATGAGAGCAGGGCTAAAATAATCATTTCTGTAATAAATTTGCCATTCCGGTTGTGAGCAGAAGCAAGTAAAAGCAAGAAAGGAACTTTCAGTGTTTAGTTTCGTGAAGCTGGGTGGGAATTAATTCGCAAAGGAACAAGGAAGGAATAAACACATATCATGCAGCCCATATGTGCTAAAAGCATAATAATCGATGAAAAAGATTATTGTTTATGGTCCGAAATAAAAGGTAAGAAATCACGGCTGTGTAGAAATGGAACTGTTCTTTCTCATACATGATGCTTGTTTGTTAAACATTAAATTACCTACTGACCTTCTGAAACAAAATGCAAACAACCATTGAAGCGTTCTTACAACGGTTGGCGGCGAGGAATGAGGGACAGAAGACCCGTCCAAGGAGGAGTTCTTTATAAAACTGGAAAAAAACTAGCAAATTTTACAGTAACCTATAAGGTACCCAAGGTCAGGTTCCTTCTCCCTTGGCCGCAAAAAATTTGTAGACCTGTTCAGGAGTTTGATCTTATATCAGGATGTTGGAATCGGCAATAACAGCACTGAATTATAGTTCAAAATTAATATATCGCATAGGGCTTTGTAGTAGCAGCCTTGTAAGAGCTTTTTGTACTGCGGAAAATTGAAAGAAAAGTGCGCAAGATTCTAGTAACGACTTTTTAACGGAATTAGTTTAGTGTGTTGAGGAAATTTTGAATAGCATTACCATTAGAGCTGTTTATTTGTTTTACACAATAATTGTGTAGATATTCAATTTTATGTCAAAGAAAGTACGGGCCTTTATTTTCCCTTTAACACAGCCGTCAAATTACCGCGCGTTCTTGAAGTTAGAGGTTTGTTAGTGGCAAAGACTCTTTATTTGTGTACGCCTTTCTTAAGAAATCGGTCTATAAGAGGCGAAGGATAAAATCTCTGAACACTGTGTATTTAACTTAGGTTTAAAACATGGAAACCAGGCTGGCTGCATGGAAGTTTTCGCTGTTTCCTCCATATGAAAATTAACATGAGCCTGCTTCTCTTAACATGGGTCCCCATTACGAATACATTCGTACTTTGCCATGAATCCAATAATTACTAATAAAAACTCTGTAATAAAATACCTATGTGAGCAGAATTTTCGAGTCCAACCGTCATATCAAGACAGTTTTTCAAAGCTGATTTTGTGCTCAAAAGGGCCCACTTGTGGCCGAGTGGTAAACTCGCTGAACACTGATAATTCAGTCCGAGGTTCGAATACACTGACTGCATGGGTATTTTCGTAGATTTACCCATGTGTAACGTGGATACGAGAAAGTTTCCCGTAGAAAGTCCTCCAGGAAGACGTCCCTTGCCTTAGGAAAATAGCCCGCGAGGCTTTACCTTAATCACATAAAACTCAAAAAACTATCCTCAGCACAGCAAATTTTATGAATAAGGAACGCAAAAGTTAGATTTTCAAAATGAAATAAGTGCTATTAAAATAATGGTGAATATGTTTCATACCTTATTTTGTACATGTCAATAATTCTTCATTCTCTTCTATAAATATTTATCCTAAGTCCGTGTTTACCTGTGATATACATACGATGTTCGAACACAGGGGTCCGAAAGTTTTAAAATTAATTTATAGAATATGCATCTTCTGATTAAATTATTTCAACTCAAAGTGCTACTAGTCATCCGTTTTACAATGGAGAAGTTTATAGACTTAAAAAACCTTTGTTTTTACAAAATATAGTCTGCAGAGCTTTCCTGACCAATTGCACGTCTTTATTTTTATTTTGACAAATTTCGATTAATGAGCAATATGCTGGAAACCCATTACTCAACAGCAAAACCTCAACTGCATATCATAAATGGCAACTAAGGAAGTTCTACTGGAAAAATTTTGTATTAGAAATTCTAAAAAAAAATTTCCCGTTACTAGGAAAATATTCGAGTAATAACTTCTAAAAAAAGGAACTTCATAATTTCTAATTTTGCGCGAATAGCAAAAGAAGTTAGGCAATAGCTACTCTGAAAAATATAGAAAATAATCAAATAAATAAACGAATAAATAGAAGAATTCAAATCTGAATGGTTTAAGATTTTAACGGTTACCTGAAAGGGCTTTTTAATGAACGTTTAATATGGCTTAACAGTAGACGTTTTCAAGTGACATAGCTCGGGTAAACAGCGAAACATTTTATAGGATACTAGATGAAAATACATTAAGATTAACATGGAAACATTACATATCATCTGGAAATTTAGAAAATGAAAGAAATATATAACGTAGTTCTATAAAAATATTTTATAACTGTAAACAGATTTAACACGAATTAAATGCATAAGAACAGCAAGTACATTTTTTTAATATCCTAGTCTGTTAATGAGTAACAAACAAATTAAACTGGAAATATAAATAGCTTATAATATAAATATCTTTGAGACATAAATGTCGGAATAACAACAACAGACTCGAACGAAAAGTGAAATTACAGAAAATTGCGCTTCAAGGCTAATAACCTCTCAGCCAAAATATATATGTAACATCAATCTATAAAAATATTCAATGCTTTTCCATTGCCTTCGTATCCATCACGTGCTTTAACCCATACAAGTTTTATGCTGGTATGTCTGCTATCGTAGTTCTTGAATGGCTGTTAAGAGAGGCGTGCCGAAGATTTAAGATGGCCAGAAGAGAAGATTTGCTGTCAGAGTAGATAACTGTTGTAGCTTGCTCAAGAGCCTTTAAGATAACCAATGTCTCCACCTGGAAAACGATAATGAATTGTTGCAAGTGTCCTTTCCAGGTATTTGTAATTTGAAGATGTTGATGTTGAACATAGGCACATCCAACTTCATGGTCTCTGAGCCGTCAGTGTAGAATACCTGTGCATTGCGCGGTATGAGTCGGAGTCTGATACTGTTGATGTTGACATGTATTGCTTCTCCCTTCTAACTTGGGTACAATGGAATACAACTCCGGAAGTACTTTTGCGGCACTGATGCCCCATGCAGAGATTTAATATAGAGGAAGGATGAATCATGAGGGGATGCTTCTTCTTGCTGACACGCAATCGGAGGACCATATGGAAGCTGCATACAGAGCTATTTTTATAATGAATGTATATTGAAGATTTTGTTGATGTGAGTGTTTCCCTTTTAGTTGATAATCTGGAACTGATAAGCTTTGCGAGCAATGACGTGGGTTTTGGAGATCATTGCCGTAGATGGACTTTTGTCCCAAATACACCCCATGTGCCTAAGGTGTAGTGTTTGACGGCTTGATGCAGTGTTTTCAATGAATGATGGTAAGTAAGGTTTGTGCATGGACGTGGGATGATAAATGCTGCCGTTTTCTCAATTGATTTCTGTAGTCTTAAACTGTTGCATGGGAATGTGAGAATGTTGCAGATCTTCATAACTCATTGTTCAAGGACTTTCCTGTACGACCACTGACAAGAACGCACGTCATCTGAGTATGCGATTAAATGCATGCATTATGACCTGTCAGCAGCTAGTATAGAGTTGAAAGTGAGATTCCAAAGTGCGGGGCCCACAAAAGGCCCTGGGGATACCCTCGATCTTGAGGCATGATGGTGAGTTCAGCATTAAAAGATCTTTCCTTGAAGTACCTGTCAAAGGTGCGGTAGATGTTAGCAGGTCAGCGAGCCACTCTGAGGATCTGCTTTATGCCTGGCCACCACGTAGGTATTGCTTAGAAATGGAGTATCTATATTAGTTCTTGCAGGATTGCTTAAAATACTAAGTGAAGATTCCTTGTAAAGCTTCTAGTATCCCAAAGTATTGCCTGTTACTTGAAATAACTGCGCAGAATTTCCCTTCGAAGAGATTCTAATGAATCAAATTATTTACTGTAATTTGATAATGTTACAGGCTTCCTCTTTTACTACTATTGCATGTGCAAAAGATCAGTGCAGCTAATAAATATTAGATAAAATTTCATGTATGAATACACGCTGATGAGATATTAATATTAAACTCTTTAGTTGTTTGAAATACGCATTTTAAACTAAAGTGAAATTCATTTTGTAAGGATATTATATAAATTTCATTTGAAAATTGTTTATAATTCATTTATTTCGTGACCCCTTTGCACATTTCGCTTGGACTCTAATGAAACGTTTTACACTTTTCACCATTCCAGGATATCGCTGATCTAACTAGACAGTTAGTGACAACTTGAGAAGAAATCCCGCAGAAGATCATCTGCTACCCGTAGTAATTAATGCCAAATAGGATAACATAGGCGCTAAAGGCGGGCGAATCCCTCATTCATTTATTCCTTAATTCCTTGATGATTTTATTCCTTCTTGATCATTATAAACAATTATATATGTGGCCACATATAAGTGCCTGCATATTCAGAGTAAAACATTAATTTTTCAAAAACTTTAATTTTAATATTATTTTATATTTTTATATTATTATAATAATTAATATTATATATTTTTATATTATTATAATATTTTAATAATTTAATTTTTTCAATTAACATCACATGTACCGAATTAACACACACATCACATCTACCGAATTTCGACCCAATTGGCTGAAAAGCCGTTGTTGGTTTTCTGTAAGTTTGAATGTAAGGAGAAGAATTTATATTTTTAAATCTGACAAAAAACTGTTAATTGTGCAAATATTAGAGAGCTTCTTTACTCCAGTATGACAGAGCATATGATAACAAAATGCTTAATGCGAAAGAGAAACCTTTCGAAGGAAAACTGGTTAGGATTTACATTACATATCGGGGTGGAGGCCACGTAAACACCCATACATCCAACCCTTTCTTAGGGACTTAAGAATTGGCTTAAGTACCAGTGTTAAGGTATGTTACCTATTCAGGCAACTGAACAAATATGTATTGTAAGATCCATAGGTTACAAAATTGTCTTTTTTCTGCTCTTTTTTTTAATCTTAATTAGCAGCTGTTTATTTCATTACTGCATCACAAGAGTTTATTATGTACTGCTAAATGGCAAATTCTGGCTAGTCTCTTAAACGCGATGCTTATCATTGGGTAAATAGCACATGTCGTAGTGTATTACGAAATCCATGTTTCTTAGAGCTCTCACTGCCATTTTCAAAGCTTCTTTACATATTTTGAATTCTTCCAAAGTAAAATATTTAACTGCTTTTAAGTTTGCAATTGCTAAGAAAAATAAGCGTAAAATATTTTTTTAAACCGAGTTGTTTCGCTTTGCTTTCATGCATAATTTAATGCATAAAAGTTTGTACTTTTTAATTTTCCATTTGAACCACAAATTCTATTACATTGTTGGAAGGCAAACAATTACCACAGAAATTATAAGAAAGACTTTTCTTTTCTTAGTTCATCAGACAGTTTTTTCGTTTCTACTTTAATTTAACTTTTAATAGAAGTTTCAACCAAAAAACCGTTCATCGGTACTGAAAATCCTTTTACGTTAAAAGGAACATTCGCTTTAAAATTACTACTTTCTAAAAATAGAGTCTTAATCATGAAAGTTTGAAAAAAATGTAGTTAAAACGTTTCTTGTTTGAATTAAAATTGTACTGGGATGTTGTGAACGTGAACGGTCTCATGAATTCAAATCTAAATAAAAAAGTCACTTAATTAATTGAAGATAACTTATGCCATTGTAATTACAAATGATTGTCGATGCCTTCAAATTACATTGCAAAAGACGCCAATTCAAATTAGTCTCTTAAAAGTGCAAATGATTTGCTACTTAATATTCATTTAATTTGAATACAAATCATTTCCCAAAATTAAGGTACACCGATGATCAAGAAAGAACTTTGGGGATCTAATTTTCTTTTAACGGTAAACGAAAAGGAACATTTTAACCCTGTCTACATAATAAGAAATAAATTCATAAATAAATAAAAAATAAGTAAAAATAAAATATAATATAAATAAAAAATAAAGCAAAACTTCAAGATATACATTCAAATTAATAGAAGTACAAAGTAAAATATAGAATGTAATATTACGTTGACTTCATTTAGGTATTAACGGAAGACGCTAAACAAAAACTTAGGCATACAAGTCATCACAAATTCAAATATGTTCCCGTTGTTTGCATGATTAAAAACAATTCGAATTAAAATCTTCTTAACCACTAATTTAAATAATTATTAGAAATGCATTTAATTTAGTGTTATCTGATTATTAATATCTAGTCAAAGAAAAATAAATTCTATATTGTTTTCCACCGCAAAGAAATCGGGTATTCTGCTCGAAGGGCGTCTTTAATAAGCATTAAATTTTTTCAGTCCACGAAATTTATGATTTCTCATTTATCTTCAACATCATGAAAGTTTATTCCTTACCAATGTAATATAATGTTTCATATAAAAATAATCTGCTCTCCATTGTAATATTCTTATGTGCTATTAACGCTTACAAAATATATATTTAAAATCATTAATCTTTTTTTAGAATAAGCATTTTAGTTTTTTTCAGTTCATTCTAATTTTATAGTCCTGAATCTAATTAAAATTCAATTAAATAATATTTAATTCCGCGCATTCCATTATTATTTGACTTTGCCACCATTTTCTTTATGTCTTAATTTTTACCTTATTTTAGAGCCCTTATTTAACTTGCGTACTTAACCCTTATTTACTTAATCCTTATTTTAGAGCTAGTATGGCTAATTTTAGATAAAATACGTTCTGACAGCTTATGAAATGTACAAGGTGTGTCCATAAAGCAAACGTAAAATTTCTTAAAAATAAGAAAAATAATGCTAAAGTTCAAATGAATTTATCTCCTTCAAAATAATGACCACAAGTGTTTATGCAATTCTTTTCAACATTTCTTTAGGTCATCGAGACACGATTTATATGTGCTTGAACTAACCGATTGCAAAATGCGCGTAACATTTGAAGCTGAAGGTCGCCCTATCTTTGATCCAATTCTTTCGCGCCCACATTTAAAGCGGTTGTACCACTCATACACGCGTGTTCATGAAAAAGATGAACTACCACATACAGTCTGAATGATTTCTAATGTTTTCGCAGCAGATTTATCCAATTCGTAACAAAATGTAATATTACAACGCTATTCCATGTTGAAACAATTGTTTTTCTACAATGTCTTCTCAGTAAGTGAAAACAACTCTGGCGTTTTGAGATGCAAATAACAAAATAACCAGTTTCAGCTGGATTTAACTAGAGTTGAAATGTCACTCTTTAAAAAAAAATAAAATATAAAATTATTCCTTCACCTTTTACTTCTTTGTACGAAGTAAAAAGGATGTTTTGTAATCGTAAAAAATTTCGGGTATAATTTTCAACGAAAATATCCATTTTGACCGCTATCGAATGCAGTATAATGATGTTTTTGCTTGACATCTGTCCGTAAGGACAAAGTAAAGGGCTCTTTTTCCCCAAATGAATTATAAAACTGATTTAAAATGGATTCAGAAGAATTTTTTTTCGTGGTGTCTGTAGGTACGTATGTATGTATGTATCTCGTATAACTCAAAAACAAGCAGCCTCAGAATGTTGAAATTTTGTATACAGGACTGCTATACTAGATGTAGATGTGCACCTCCTATTTTGGTTGCAATAGGCCGCACCAAAAGTATACAGTTTCTTTTTTCTGATGTGCTTGTAAATAGTGAAAATTTTGCTTTAAAAATGATTGAATTATGGTATTCTTAACTTCCGGTTAATGTTTTAATGCCTTTAGTTAACTTCCACGCAATAGTTGTAGCATTATCAATAATTTAAAAGTTGCTTAAGTGCAACTTGGCCTAATTTCTTACCATGGCAGCCATATTTGTTTACATATGAAATAACAGAATATTGGATTTGTTGCCAATGTAGAGAAACTAAGCTTCGCAACCGCGAACTAACGTCTACTTTTATTATTGCGAATTAAATTATGCTTAATCCATTCTGGAATTATCATTTAAGTTACTAAATTATCCCATATTTTGACTCAGCATAGCGTTCACAACAGATTAAGTCAGTTTCTACGTCTTCAGTGCCTTTTTGCCGTATGACACTAAAAGTAAACTTTCAGTTTTGTGCACCGAAAAATCTGTCTCCTTGCCCGCTGGTCAAATTGTTTTTTTTTTTGCGTAGAAACTGTAAATTTAATAGTATTTTTTTTACATTTTTTAACTGTATTTGGTGTTTTATGATTTTCTCTATTTTTCAATTTTTAATATAGATATTTTGAGTTTTTATGTATTTTTGCCTTGTCGCGAAGTAAGAACTGAATCAATTGAATAAGAAAAAAATTCTCTAATGAAATCCGAGGAAATAAGTTTAAATGAAAGGCAGAAAAGCTCGTATAATTTAATATTCCGTGAAAGGAAGTCATGTGGTGTACACATCGGATTTTTTATTTTATCTTTTGGCCTTTTCATTTGTCCCGTTACTTTTATTGGTGCACCTTTTACTTTTTATACAACTTTAATATAAATCATTGTAATAACACATTTGATTTACTGATAAACATAATGCCACTACTTATTTATGATCGTTCCGACAAATTCTTCCTAAAAAGAACTAGCAGTTTTTCATTTTAAGATCTTCAGTATTCATTTTTATGTGCAAGAAAAATCGAATATAAATCGTTTCCTGAAATTCAGGTAAAACTGTTATCTGCAAAGTTCGCAAAACGAATATACGCTGCAATCGAAAAAACAAATTTCCTATAAGAGTTCATTCTATTCTTACGTAAAATTTTAAAAAATAAATAAATAAAATAAAATAAAAGAGTAGCAAGTGAATCATTAAGGTCCATTTTTTTCTCCCGTGCTCCCCAAACCATCGACGTGGTTTCTATGTATCAACATCGATAGGGAGTTTAGAATGCAATTCTCCTCATCTTCTACAAAGAAAATTCGGTGGTTGGATAAAAGAATCCTTATGCACGCAGCTATGTGTGTTTCAGAGTATGAAGTCAATATCTGCGTCGTTAAGCAATTCCAGTACTTTTTACCCCAATAGCGACGTTAGTCTCGAATCGGATATTAGTCTCAAAACAGCATTCGCGTTGAATCACTATAAATGGTGATTTACGTTTCCAATTGTTGCCACCATTATAATATCCCCCTATATTATATTTAAAGAAATTAAATAACGAAGAATTTGCATGAATGTATGCATGTTTTCTCTCATTGTAAAAACAATGGTAACTAGAGCTAACAAATTTTGAATAACGTAGTCTTCCACCGGAACATGAGCAGCTAAAAGTCCGAAATTTAAATTTCGATTTTGTTTTATTATTTATTTCATATTTTAAAAACCTTCAATGAATTTTTGATCAACAAAATGAACGATTTCACAAGGAGCGGTGTCAATACTACGCAAAAAAGGCATTTTTGTCTCCAGCGTGCGAGACTCTCTATTGGAAATTCTAAAGATATGCTGTTTTTAAATATTTTGTGATTTTGCAGTTGAATCGAATTTTATATGGCGTAAACGCGAGGAACGTTGTAGTTAATAAATAAAGTAAACACACAAAACGTTGATAGTAAAAAGACAAAAAATTTGTAAAGCCATCTTAGTAAGAAAACTGAGCATTCATATAATGAATTGGGAAAAGATTAGGGAGGGGAAGGGAAACAGAAAAATGTATGCAAACACCTAACGCTGCTTCCGATATTCTAAACGTATACTGCAATACTGCTTTTAAAATTTTTGTAAGTTTGCTGTTGAATTGTATATGCGTAAATGCGAAGAAAATTATGCTTTATAATAAAACTAAAAAGACAAAAAAAAGGTTATTAGGAGTGTAACAGCAGATTGGTAGAGTACGAACTCAGCGAGTGTAAAAAATCTCAACAAACTCTTTTAAGCGATAGTTAAAATCTGAAATATTTCAGACATTTTGTTAACTTTTTTTTTTCATTTTATCAATCAGTGATACGAATAAATGCTTAAGTTTCTGATCCCCAAAGAATATTACATATTAATAACAGTTCTACCAAAAACTTCGCGAGGCTCCATAATCCGTCCAACACAAAAGAATAGTTAATAAACTGAAACATAAATTTGTACTACAATGTTTCCCGTTTCATCTTATCATTTACGTGCAGAATGAATTCATCAAAGGTACATGCACATGTTGTTTTACAAATTAAAAGACGATGACTACATTTAAAAAAAAATAAAGTATATTGGGACAATTAAGTTTAATAATTTCAAGATGCCTTAAATAAATTGATAAATTTTGAAATAAAAAAAATTTTCATTAATATTTTATTGTTACGCAACCATCTATTCTTTTATAAAATTTTAGTCTAACGTATCTTGATGTGATTATTTTCTATGTATTTCTCACAAGGATCACAATATTTCTAACTTATATGGAACGTTAAACTTTTGTTTTTATATTATATAAAATATAAAATTTGGACACTACTAAACATTTAGCATTATTATTTACAAAATAAAATAATAATTCTTATCATCGCTACCATTCAAAGTTTTAAAACATATATCTGTGTTTTTTACTGAGCATTATTTAAAACTCTGGAATCACTCTTGATTTAAGGGGACGGTGGACTTTAAAATAGCTAAAAATCGACTAAAATGTTGAATTTTTTTTACTCTCATAATATTCTATATACTTAACTGCATAGTATGCAAAAACCCGAATCGAAATATTTCAATTTTTAAAGAAGTTATAAGCATCTAAAATATGTAAACAGCATAAACTTTGCCATTTAAATTTTGGAGAAAATGTAAACAAATGTATTTCAACAGCTATTTATCGATATTATAATTTATATATTTAGTTCTTTATAAATCTGGCAACACGGCGTTTTAACTGTAACTGCCATTTCACTGTTTACAGTTTGTTTAATACTGTTTATGAAATACTTTGCTGTGTGATTTGTGTAATTTGCTGTGTTTGCTGTGTTGTTGTAATACCATTGCATTTTGCAGGACTGTTTTATAAATGAGTTATTTGGGACTGAAACATTTGTAGATTAGTTAGTAACACTTACATAAAAGTTTATATTTTTAATCTACATTATGCATGCGATAAGTCGTCGTTACCGTAAACCTAAAGCAAGACCATCGAAGAAAAAACTTGCAGCTGTCAGCAAAATTGAAAAGCGATGGACAGCTAATTCGAAAAATGATGTGACTTTGAACAGTGCAGAAGTTCCTTGCGAAAATGAACAAATAACATTTTCTGAAAGTTCTATAGCTGAAGGGAATACTTCAGTAAGTGCCAGTGAAAAGAAACTAAATGAATGTTTAGTAGTAAAGTCTGATTGTGATAATCAAAATGATGATTC
>KK119427.1:172870-187047 GCA_000611955.2 Stegodyphus mimosarum
AAAGGAATATATGGATATGCTACAAAACTTGAATTACTTTGCAAAAACTGTGGTAAAATATTTAGTTCAACATTTTCAAGTGAGCGGGTAAAGCAGTCAAATACTTTTGATGTGAACAAAAAACCTGTCGAAGCGTTTTTGAAAATAGGAAAAGGCCACGCCGCCTTAGAAGTATTTTCCATGATTATGGGAATTCATGCTATGGATAAAAAGACATTTGCTAAATGTTTACTTAGTTTGTCGCAAGAAAAGAAAAAACTAAAAGATGATTTTCTTCAGTTTTCTCGAAATATTGTTCGAAACAAGCATAAAAATTTAATTAATATAAACAATGACGAGTGTTTAGATATAACAGTGTCATACGATGGCACATGGCAAAAACGTGGACATACATCCCTTTATGGAATAGGTATTGTCATAGATATTTTAACTGGGTTAGTTATTGACTATGAAATTCTGTCGAAATATTGTCCTGAATGTGTGTGTGCGAAACGAGATATGGGTGCTAATAGTCGGGAATTTCATATATGGTTAGAAGGCCATAAATCAGAGTGTTAAAAAACTTTTTCTGGTTCTTCTAATGCTATGGAAATGAAGGCAGCAGAAATTTTATGGAAGCGATCCATAAGCGTGTGTAATATGAGATATGTTGGAATACTATCTGATGGGGATGCAAAAACATATCATCATTTACTAACTCTGAATCTTTATGGGAATGACGTACAAATTACTAAAGAAGAATGCATCAACCATGTTGCGAAACGTTTGGGGGCAGGATTGCGCAATAAAGTTAAAGAGCTACGTAGCAGAGGCGTGTGTATCGGTGGACGGAAAGAAGGCAATATGAAGGAAGCGACAATTTTAAAATTAACAAACTATTATCGAAAGGCAATAAAAGACAATATACCTGATGTAGATAAAATGAAATCTGCAGTTTATGCAAGCTTACTACACTGCTCGTCTACTGATGTTTCACCAAAACATTCAAAATGTCCTACTGGAACTTTGTCATGGTGTTTTTACCAACGTGCAGTAGCAAGTGAAGAGAAGCCCAAGTCACACAAGACTATGAAAACGAAAGTATCCGAAAGTGTTCTTTCTGAGATATTACCAATATATCAAAGGCTAGCGAGTACAGAATTGCTGTCCAGATGCATTTCTGGTAAAACACAAAATGCTAATGAAAGTATTCATAGTTTAATTTGGAAAAATTGCCCAAAAGAAGTGTTTATATCTAAAAAAAGGCTAGAAATATCAGTGTTATCAGCTGTTAATGAATTTAACTTTGGCTGTGTAAATGCTATAAGCATAGAACAAAAGGAAGCAAACTCGCTTTCCCTTCTCATTGCAAGTAAACGTGATCAGCGTCGCTTGAACCAAAGCAAAAAGAGAAGTTTACCTGCTTGGAAAAAAAGCAGAAACAGTAAAAAATATTGTAATACACTAAATGATAAAATAAATGTTACAAATGAAGGTAAAACGTATAGTGCGGGTGCATTTTAAAAGTTTCATTGGTTATGATGCATAAATTGTTTCTATGTCGAATCACACGGCAATTTGCGATATGTTTATTTTTGTCATATTTAATATTATGGGATTAAAAATAGTTAAATTGTATCAAAATGATATCTAATATTTACAAATTCACATGTAAAGTCAATTTGCTGTTTCTTATGACCATGCATTAAAGGCAACTTTGAAGAAAACTTTAAACTCATTTTTTTCAAAACGAATTTTTTCGCTGTTCGTATGTTTTGAAAATGCTCCATGCGTCTCATTTGTAGTTAAAACTGAATGATATTTGGGAAGAACTATCATATTATATATTACAGTAGATCTGTGTATGCATTTGTGGATAACAGTTTATTAAGAATTTTAAATGTGCAATAACGTTTGACAAAATGTGAAATTTTTTTGAAAATCGGGTTTTGGTTCACAAAAATCATTTTAAAAAATTTACTATTTCTCATTCAATAACGGATACACAGATACTTTTGTCTACTTTTTATAAGTAACATAAAGCAAAAATTAGAAAAAAAATATTTAAAATTAGAGCGCAAGGAGCATTTTTAATTTTTTATTAAAATAATTAATTATTTGTTTAAAAAATTTAAATTTAAAATAAATTGAAATTTTGAACATATATTTTACAAACTGGTGTTTTAAGACATACATGTACAAAATTTAAAAATTAACTGGTGTACAAAATTTCTCATTGACGAAACAAAAACTTAAAAAAATAATTTTTAAAGTCCACCGTCCCCTTAAGCACTAGGAAATGTTGTTTTATTTAGCTAATAAAAAAGATGAAACATTTTTTTTACATGTTTCTGCTTTATAGTATCTCTTGATGTGCAAGGTTGAAAATATTATTACAGTTGTAAAAAGGTGCTGGTGAAGCGTTTCAAATTATTTCTTAAACAAAATTTCACCACCAAATTATTTACAAATGCTTTAAAGAGTTGTTTTAGATGTTGATGTTCTTAAACTACTCTATAAGTAGTTTTAAAATACGTGTTGTGAACGATATCAGGTTTTTAAAATTTTATATAACGAAAGAGGTTTTAAATCACAGTTGCATGTAGCTCGAAATCGAATTTATTAGAAACTCACTCTGATTAGAATTTGATTTTGCGAGATTCCGGCAAATCCACAATGGCTATCTGCCTAAGGGGAGGGATGACTTCGCGGAGAGCGTTCTAATGGAAACTGTCTCGTATACACGTTACGCATGAGGAAACCACGGAAACGCCCATGTGGCTATCCCGTTCGCGGGATTCGAACCTCTGACCGAATTACCAGCGTTCAGTAACTTTACCGCTTGGCAGTTAATGGACCCAGAAAGAAGAAATTTCATTGAAACTGATACAGCATTAAGTATAACTCCAGTTGGATGTTAGCAGTTTATCGCGAATGTTGAATTTTGTGTATTATTTCTTTGAGGAAAAGGCGGCAATCACTTCCGAGACCGCTAATGTTCTAATTAAGAGGTGAATTTAGTTGTTACGTCTGAGGAGTTTAAGATGTCAAAACGTTTAAGATGTTTTAAGCTATACTAAAACGCACAGAAACTAAATGTAGTAACTTGCAAGTAGGAAACTTCAAATTGCACTTAACGCCTACTATAAAGAAGCTCTCCCGTAAAACATTTTAAGAAAATTTTAAAACATATTCAATATTATTAAAACTTCTTATCGCGAATTTTCTTCTCAAACAAAACTAATATCTAATTTTCTAACTATTAAAATTGAATTTGTACTCTTAAAAAATTAAAATTCAATTCAAAAACATTAAATGATATAAATAGATAAACATCAGAATATATATATATATATATATGGGATAATTATATATATATATATATATATATATGTAATTATATATATATATATATGGGATAATTATATATATATATGAGTACTTAACTTAGAGAAGACATTATTTTGTAGTCGCGAGTAAATTGAGGATTAGAAGATTACTGAAAATATCAATTACGTAGGAGAAGATGCCGGCAACTTTTGAAGAATACCGAAAGCCCTTAATATTCCAAATATATCTTTATTACTCGTTGCACTTCCCAATGGGGCCAATCTGCACCAGCAATGGTATTTATATTTTTCGTTAATCTGATTGGATACATATGTATATTTCTAATGGCGGTCCCTCAGCTGACTTTGGCTGTGTGGTTACTTTATTATGGAGGCACCTAATGGACGGGTCACCTTTGCCTCCTGTGAAATGACGAACCGTTCAACCATGCCTTCTCCGTGATTTGAATTCGTGGTTATACCGTCTGGGCGCAGCATCATAATATTAAAATGAATAAAAAGTAAAACTCGAGCTATGCGCAGAAAGATGAAGAAGCACGGTGTCATCATTAGACAAGAACTCAAAATCGTGTATAATAAAGCGCAAGCACAGTATAAAAAAACGATCCTTGCTGCGAAGCTTAAAAGCTGGAGGGACTTCTGCTCAAGCAACACGAAGGTCTGTGGGGTCCTTCATAAGATCTCGTCAGACAAGGTGTTCAAGCTTCCGCAGCACCGCAAGTATCAAAGTGCTAACATAATTTCAACAAGAATTATGGAATATACTCTTAAGCGAATTCTGGAGGTAGTCTTTCCTGGCAATAATATAGAAGATATCCTGGACCCGCATCCAGCCTACAATCTTACCACAAACACCATTGATGATGTACCCTTTACAGCACAAGAAATTAAAGTGGTACTAAGAAACCTCCCGACCAATAACGCCCCAGGCCCTGATTCTATAGACTATGGAATGGTAAGAGCGCTGCACACAGCAAGACCGAGCTTCCTGCCCATCTACTACAACCAGCTGATGAGCCTCGAACACTTTTCTAGGGCTTTTAAAACAGGGCAGGTCATTCGTTTTGCAAAGTAAGGGAAAGATCCCAGCGATGCAGCGTCTTTTAGGCCAATATGTCTACTACCGGCGTTGAGAAAACTCTATGAAAAATTAACCATTCAGAGACTTAAATATCACTTGTCAAGTACCAGTACCCTTTCTGATAAACAATTTGGTTTTAGCAATCAAGAGGGCAAAGGAGTTGAAACTTCTCGGAATGGTTTTGGATGAAGATTTTTATTGGGTCCCTCATCTCAAACAGCAGCGACAAAACTGCAGCCAAATGTGCCGACCATTACACCACAAAGAAGCGGGAGAAATACCTTATATACTCCTCCTTTTAAAGGTCGACTGTGACTTAGGGGGACCAATCGGCAACTCCTGGTGATGAAAAATCACCATTCACCACCTATTTTAGTTGGAACGCCACTGTAGAATCATTAAGTTATTTTGAAGCAGGACACATGAAAAACGTGGAATGCGGTCGCCGAAACTCGGCTCTTGGACCTCTCGAATACGCGTCGAGTGTGCCGACCATTACACCACGAAGGCATGCTAAGAAGGCGGGAGAAATACCTTATAAATTTGGCCCTCAAATATAAATGCGTGTATAAGGAAGTAGCTTAATAATGAGTGGTATAAATCTTATCTCCCATCATCTGAATAAAAGTAATCTGAGCTTCAATGTTTTATTACTTAAAGATAAGACTTTCTTCGTCGACAAAGAACTTATATTACAATGTTAAAGTTATGTGTTTTACCCCCGAAACATATATTTTGCGACCTACAAAACTGGGAGTCTTCGTAAACTGTAAGAACCAATTAGCTAAAAGTGATTTGTGAGGAAACATTGCAGGACACTGCGAATGATAACCTAATTCCTTTAGTTCTATTCTGAAATAAATATAGAATAAAAAGTATAAATGGGAGTATTCGAGAGTTCAAGGAGAGAATGACATTGGTGATTATGAGTACTGTGAGAAAAAATATATTTCCTTCACCATGCAGTTGACTGTGCTCTGTGTAGGAGATAACGGGTTATAGAGGGTACTAAACTTGAATCATTTTAGCTACAAAATGTATTCTTCGAAATTTTTTTTATTTAATTTTAAAATTAACATTGTTAGAATATATTCATTTCATTGATATACACTCATGTCCAATAATTAAGGATAATTTGGAGTCACGCGGAAATCGACCTCTAAAATAAATATATCACCTGTAAAATCACTACACACATCTTCAAGAATCATATGCAAATTTCAGGAAGTAACCAGATGGCGCCGATGGTACGTCACAATGAGGAGAGTGTAAGAGAGTGATATATAAGGAATACAGGCAAAGAAGTAAAATTGTTCGCAGGCGCTTTATAAGCATTTCAGTGCAATAACCGAATAGTTAGGACACAAAGGACGCATTTGGATGATTTTTTACGAGGTAGAATTATCGGCCGTCTGGAATGTGGGTGTACCCAACTGAAAGTATCAGACGAACTTGGCATTGCCCAGAGTGTCATCTCCAGGCTTCGGCAACGATTCCAAGATGATGGTAATGTGAGTGGATGTTACAGCACAGGTCGCCCCAGAGTTACAACGCCGAATGAGGGCCCGTATTTGGCAGTTACTGCCAAAAGAAACAGGCGGAGCACAACCTCAGACCTGTCTCGTCAGCTCTCTTCAGCCCCTGGTACGACAATTTCAAGGCAGACCGTGTACAGACGCTTAGGGCAGATTGGTCTATATGCTCATAGACCTGTCAAATGCGTTCCACTTACTGCAACTCACTGTCGCCTGCGGTTAGCCTGGAGTAGAGAGCATGCATTGTGGACACCGCAATAATGGGCTTGTGTGATGTTTTCCGACGAGTCCAGGTTTAGCTTGCAGTCCGATTCTTGCCAGACTTTCATATGGAGAGCTCCAGGTACCCGTTACTACCAAGAAAACATCATTGAACGACACCGTTACTGTGGGCAGGAGTGCTCGTTTGGGGTGGAATTATTCTGGGTTCCAGAACTGACCTGCATGTTCAAATTGGAACCATGACAAACTAAATCTATCGGGACGTCATTCTGGAACAACATGTACGTTTGTTTCGGAGCGCACAATTTGTGTTTATGGATGACAACGCCCGTCTCACCGTGCAAACATCGTAAGCGAATGCCTTCAGTCGGAGGATATCACCTGTATGGACTGGCCACCATTCTCACCGGACTTGAATCCAGTAGAGCACGTGGGGGATATACTTGGCCGACGAGTTGCAGCCCGTCAACCTCCTCCTACATGTCTACCGGACTGTATTGCATTGTCTGGGAGACATACAATGTATTAACAATCATACCAACCATGTAATATTGATTTTTTGTAAATAGGTTTTTTTTTTCGTAATTTGCTCCAGGGAGAAAAAATCACTAATTTTTTTAATAATATCAAACATATAGCATCTGTTTTTGCTCTTTACCTTTTGTTTAATAAAGAAGCTTTACAAATAAGTCAAATTGGTTTTGCTTCTAACTCTTCCTTTGCTTGATTTTGCATTATCCTTAATTTATGGACATGAGTGTAAATTAACATAAGGATACTTTTAAACATCATAAACTATATTAAATATAGAATGCATTATGTATCATCTTTCTTATGAAAACAAGATATTTTTATAGGTTTAAGTAATAACTTACTAGGCATGCTTTAATTAGTATAATAATAAGTCGTCATTATAGGACACTCAGTGATTCGTGACGGAATCAGTTTCTTCAGAAATCACAATATTAAGGTAGCTGACGGCGTTCGGCACCCAAACTGTGGAAATAGTACGAATAAATCTGTCATTAGTGTTACGTAGCAGAATATACTTAAAATAACAGAAACAGAGGAGGAACTTATTATCAAAGTATAAGTTTTCTTCCCTCATATTTTCGGTTAAAATGTGTTAAATTTCAGAATTACTAAAAATGTTATCACAAAAATACATATCATTATTTTCCTTTTCTATCTTTCACTCATGTCTGTTACAGCATGAGGAATTAAATGGGTTAAAATATAAGACATAAAGAAAAATGGGTATTAAATATACTTAATTGAGTAATACGCACTAAGTATTTTTTTAGAAGTTTCTCTCTTTCCATGTACAAAATTGTCTAAAAACATTTTATATATGTACATAAACTTAAACGTTTAGTCACTTTAATTCACTATATTTCGTAGAATATTTGTGGAAAGTTTTATAAAATTACTGTAGTAATATTTTAAATTAAAATGTTTTAAGAACAGAAAAGTTGAAAAACCAATTTTTCTTTAAAAAAAGTATATTTAAAGTAATGCAAACACAAACAGAAGGACAAGAAAATGTTGCCAAGTATGAAAATTAAATTGCAAACCTAATGCTGTTCCCGAGCACTCAGTAGTAAACTGAAAGCCTCAAAATCCTCTTTTGAACATCACCAAAAGAATTCAAGTGAAAAAGTCTCTTTTAAAATTATTTAGAGCAGCTCGTGAACCTTTGGGCATCAGCTTCCGAATTCTTAAACAGAAACATTTGGTTAACGGTTTTGAACAAGAACAACTATAATTCTGCATCTAACGACCGGAGAGAACTAACAGAAGTAGTTTTGGGAAGCTTCATGTATAAGCTTTAAAATAAAGTTATAAATTATTTTTTGGAAAATTACGTCAAAACAGACGATTAGAACAAAGTCAGATACCTTAGTTACGGCAAAATCACAATAGAAGAAAAATTTAGTAATTTTTATATTGGAAAACCTCTAACTGACTTAGAAGTATTCTAAAAAATTTGCTTCCCATATCCTTATGTGCTTTCCATATATAAAAATGTATAAACAAGATGAATATTGGGCATGAGTTTGCATACTACAAAATATGATTCTTGTGGTACCAATGGTAATTACTGTCAATAATTAATTTCGTTATTTAACTATTTCTTAAAAATTGTAGCGGTTCTAAAGCTCAAACTGGTCAGTGTGAAACATCCTTTAAATGTCTCTTATTAATACACTGTGACATGACTTTTCCCTTTGAACCCTCTTACATTTCCCTATAAGCGTTGCATGTTGCTTCTGATTGCGAATTTTAAGATGTACTATATTACAATATACTAATCTGTTCAAAGAAATGCTCTTCTGCCAATGAGTAGCGCTGCTGGCTGCAGCAACATAAAGCCCCTGTTCGAATCCCCGAAGAGGCTTTAGCGTTGATAAGAGTATAGCGAGTTTGCGGCGTTGAACAATTCAAAATACACGGTGACACGAATACACGTTCGTGATTTGTTTGTAGGGGAAGAAGGGTAGTCTAAACAAAACAGCCAGAAATGTTCCAAGACTGCAGCAAAATCTGTTCCTTTGGCGCCCTGAAAACTTTAGATTTTATGTAAATGCCGCTGAATATTACATAAAAATTTTAAAATAATAACCAGAAACAATTAAGAATATTTTGTTCATTGAATTGCTTTAAAATTTGTTCATTTTTTAATAATTTTAGTATTGTGTCTTTTCCTGGTGATGATTTACCAAAACAAATATACACTGCAAAAAAAAAAAAAGGAGGACAGTTCTATAGCTCTCGTTCTACTGGACGAATGACGAAATTCAACTTGCATTTTCTGTGCCTCGAAAGCGCGACTTAGAATACGTATTAGATTTAAATATAGCATTCTTCTAATATAGGTATTTTGACACAAAATCAGACTTTATCTGAAATGACATGCCAATTTTTTTTCCATATTTCGATTCTACAACTCAAATTACTCCAAACTGCCAAGTTTTGCAAAAAATCGCAAGAGTAATGTTTAAAAACTTAGCTCTCAAAATTTTAGCTCAGCAATGTTAATTGAATTTGGTATATATTTATTAATATCTCTTTTTTGTATTAAACTTAGATTCTTCTTTTCATATTTCGAAATTTAGGTTCATTTCAAATACAATTTGCCAACTGTTTATGATTTATTTTTAAAATTTGTATTTTTAAATAAATTTTATAAATTTTTCGAAAACCGTTTTGAATTATAACCTATGAAATTTTTGCTAGCATCCTAAAGTAGATGCATTTCTAGAAATACCTGCAAAAAATTAGAGATTTTCGTTTAAAATTTCCTAAGACATACGTAGATTTACACTTTTTTTACACACGCGTTTTGGAATTTGGTATATTTATTATAAGTGATAATAACAAAATTGTGGTTTACGCATTCTGTTAAAATTATTTGAAATTATGAACGATGACTTTTTTCCGCTCGTGGACAGGAAAGGAAGAAGGATAATTGCCTTGAACTAAAAAGAAGACAATCTTCATTCATTCTAAACATGAAATATTCTTTAAGAGAAAAATGCCTGTTATATTTAGTTAACGACGCTACTCTACCAAAATTAACATGAACAACTGTTACCATTCACACAAACTCAATAGTGAAATAAAGTATGTTGCCAGTAACAAGATTTTTGTATAAAAGATAACATAAATAAGGCAAAAGAAAACAAGCCGCGCTTTCGAGACATGAAAAGCACAATTTGAATATCGTCAATCGCCGCAGAAGAACGAGAGATATAGAACTGTCCCATTGTTTTTGCTCAGTGCACTATTGGGTTCCAAATCAAAGCTTTGAATTGAAAATCTCATTGCAATTTTAATAATAAAGACAAGTGTTTGAAATTCAAAAGCGTGTGTTTATTAAAATGATCGTTAAAGGGGTTGCATACAAACATAACAGAGCATTCTACTTATTTGCTCATTTGTTTAAACTCGACTTAATAGAAAATAACAAATCTGGTATCATTTGCTCCAAGCAATCAAAACGGGCATTTCAAAAATCAGATTGCTCTCCCCTATACCTAACTAAACTGAAAAAAACCTCCTACACATCAGCTATTTTACTAATATTAGAGATTTTAAGATTTCAAAACATAGCGTTCCACACTCGCCATGACATGAAATATTTCAGTATCATTTCTGTCTTTTTTTTTCTATTTTTTGCCTAAGAACAGTTCTAAATATTTAATTAAAATCTGCATAAGGTATAGTCCGCTATTTGTAATATTATCTATTTCTAGAGGACTGCACGTTTTTAAAACAAAAACTGAAAGGGAAGTAGATAAGAATAGATATTATGAACACTGATAATTATTTGAAGCATAAAGTTAGAAATTATTCATAATCTAAAAATGATTTTTAATGTGCTTCTTAAGGTCAACAGTACGCCAAAATTGAAGAGAATGAAAACAATGTTCTTTTTTTATTTTAAGCTCCTCTTTATACAGATCATTCCCAGTCATTCCCAATACTTGTTGGCAGCACCAAACACCTTTGCTTTAAAAATGATCTTTTAGTTTGTCTCTGCGAGTTTAGTTTGGATTACAAAGAACTGAGATAATCACAGTGGTTTTTTTTAAGATTCTTTTAATTTGTTTTTAAATCTCCAGTTCACAATTATTTCGCACCCATACTGCCTTATGCCTACGCTACCTTTCAAAACTGTGAATTATATTTCTTTAAATAAGTAACCATTTCTACTCATCACCACCAATCACTCAGAACGTCCTCTTCAAATTGCTTTATTTAAGCAGATAATGATCAGCTAATGGTTTAAGTAGGAACTTTGAACAGCGAACCAATTAATGGAAAATTACAAATTATTGATATCCGAAACCTTATTCAAAAGTTCTTTCCAGCTCCTTGTCATTAACTTTGCTCTTGGCGATCAGATTCCTAATAAAGACAGCAACAAATTTTCGCTCGCTAAGATCATCATCTGCAAACAATTAAGTAATGTAAAAGACAATCTAATGCGCAGGATTCCTGCCAAACTTAGAAAAGCTTCAAAATGAAATCTTCCATCCTAATGATAACTTTTCTGTGTTTTCAGTTCTATGTCATTAGTGTAATAAGGTATCTCGCGCTGATGATGCTATTTTTTTACGGGAGGCATGTAATGAGTGAAACGAAAGCTACCTTTCTATACAGAATCCACTTTTTTAGTTGCAACTAATAGAACCTTTTGCTTCATTTGTTATTAAATCCAATCCACTTACTTCTGATTGATTCATCCATTTATCGCACATTAAATGGAAGTAAACATAATAAACAGCATTTCATCTCCGGGATACGAAAGTATGAGAATTAGGCTTAGCTCGTTTGATATGATCATTGCCATTTTCGGCAATTCTTTTGCCAAAGCCATAACGATATGTGCATAATCTAAGAAAAAACCAATAACTGGCATTTCTTAGTTCGAGGATGTGTTAAAGAAGTAGTAATAAATTTAAGAAGTGAGTACAAATAACCATATGCATAAAGCGTATTAATAATTATTTTTCATTAAGAGACTGGAAGGTAAATGATGATAATTTATAAAAATAAAAAAAATAACTGCAAATTACATCAGTATAAAAGAAGTTTCAATAGAAAGCTAGTAGTTTGAAAATAAAAGCAGTTTGGAGAATTTGGAACAACATTCAATGCATGTGCCCTTAGGAATAATACAATGGAAGACAAGTGAAGACGAAAATTCTCAACAAAATATTTCTCTATTTGTCTACACGTTCAGGAGGGAAAATATCTTGAGGGAGATCTGTTTGAAACTCAGCCAGTTACGTAGTGGAAGAAAAAGACAGGTTGCCTAGGTGCAGCAGACACTATTTGGTAAGAAAACAATTACAAACTTTTTTTGCCCTTAGATTTATTATTATTTGAATGAAATAAGCAATATTCTCTGCGTTTAGTAAATCTACGAATTTACGAATGCTATGCTGTGATTCGTAGTATTCCTGCATGGCTGCCTTTCTTTTTTTTATTTAGAAAGGAATTAGAATTTGGTTAGTTATTCAGCAAATATTAGATGAAGAGACTATGCCTCAGAATTACGAAATAAAGAAGCGTGTATCAGAGACATTATTATATGAAATAAAATACTAAAGTATTCAAGGGAAACTACACAAGAAATTGCAATTAAAAAAATGCTCTTTCTAATAGCAATTCCTGTTAATATATTCCAAAAATCTTTATCGCAGCTCTTTATGTTTATGTTGATCCCAAAGAGGTGTTTACTTTTAGTATGGATTGAAATTTTATTTGACCCGTTTAGAAGAATGATAAGTGAAAACTAAATATCCTCGCTGAAACTGACTTATTTCGTTAATATTTCTTAAATATCTACGTATCAGTTCTCCCTAAGAGAAGCGATAGTTGTCTCATAAGATTTACATTTTACACAGTTTAAACATGGAAAAATTACAGAATTTTTTACATAACATTCATTGTAAGGTAAACTAATCTTAATAACTTTCGATGATTGATGAAGCAAGCTTCAATTCTGAAGTTTTTGTCTCAAGCTATAACTTTCGCTTTAGAATTATTTACTTTAGTCAAATTATACAAGAACCCTTTTACGGTTGTAACAGTTTGGTGAATGGTGCATAAGTGACATGAAATTTTTGCTTAAACCGAAAGGAGGTAATTTGTGGATGACTTTTACAAGAATTTAATGTATATCTGTAATTTAACTTTTAAGAACTCTATCTTTGACATTCTACATCAGTGAATTAAGTTAATATTTCTTTTACATAAATACTCTCTAATGAACTGGCCAATGAACTTTTACTAATTAAGAGCCTATTTCTTTTTCTGGAAGACGTTTTTATAGCTAGAATGCGTGAAAAATGACGATTTTTGACTAATCAGTACAATTTTCATTTCCGAAACTTTGTAACACTTTTACAAGCAATCGCTTTTTCAGTTCTCTCGTCATTCCAGCGCCTCCGTCTAAGAAATTCCTACACCCCCCCACACAACTGGACCCTCCTTGCTAAAGATCATAGGCTTAAAAACAGAGTGGCAAATTACGAAGCAGTTGGAAAGCCCTGACATACAGAGAGGCAACCCCGTAGCATTAGTACTTTCACTTTTGGAAATGAGCACCTTTAGGCTGTGATTTTTTATTATAATTTGTTTTTGCATTATAATTTGTTTATGCAAAAAGCCCTCCAAATGTAGCATCTTTTACAAAATTCACCTCCAAAAGTCGCATTTCTTTCTCCTTTCCTTTTACGTTAGCAAAAACCACTTTCATTTTTAGTAAGCATTCGAACCTGGCCCTTATTTAGCCTTTACATTTGACAATGAAATTTTCGATAAAAAATTTGAGCTTTGCGTTGTAATTATTGTAATTAGTAGAGGGTTTTTATTATTATTATTAATACACTCACGTTTGTGAAAATTGCAACACCATGAAGGACTTACGCGAGTGAGCTGAAATTTTCAGGAAATGCAAAGTAGCGCATGATATGCAAATGATTAGAATTGCAAATCCGTAGCGCATTCGTATGCTGAGCAGCGCCCTCTGAACGGCTGATGGATCCGAATAAATAGACGGCTGTAGCGAGGCGTGTATGGTTATCGGTGGTTATCTGCTAGTGGTAAACGTTAACTCAATCTGTACTTATGCCTCGTCGACGAAAGAGAGCGAGATTTGAACAACTTACAGAGTTTGAACGAGGGAGAATCATCGGCCTTCGTGAAGCTGGATTGTCGTATCGTGCAGTTATCAGGACTTAGTATTCAGTGTGTATTCTTTGAGAACATAGTAAATTCTGTAAAGGGTTCTTATCCTTACGTTCTAAGTCCTGAACTGGAACAGGGAGCGGAAGGTACGCTATGTTCTGATGTAACTGCTGGGCTGGAGAATAACTGCACGTGAAGGGATTTGAAATCCTTTTTTATTCAATCACTATTAATAACAAACCTCCCAATTCGGGAGAGATATAGAACGTAACAGACCACACTTTGGTCAAACTTAACAATCAAATAAAT
>KK119427.1:193941-211647 GCA_000611955.2 Stegodyphus mimosarum
TGTAGCAGCACTTATTGCGGCGCGTGGTGGCCACACAAAATACTGATTCTGATCTCTTGTTCTTGTTTGTTTGCTTTGAACATTTAATCATTTATTTGTACCACTACCACTCAACTGTGTATTAAATTGCATTCAATTATGACGATTCCTTCTTGGTGTTGCAATTTTCACAAACGTGAGTGTATTATTTCGATTGTAATTAGTCCAACCTTTTTCCCTTGGTTTTTTAAAAAAATATTTCCGCATTACATGTATTCTTTGTTTCTATTTGTGTTCGGACAACAAAACGAATAGGAAAACGAGATCAATTCAATGAAAGTCTCAAATATGCATTGGTTTATTGAAGCATTGTAAAAAATTTCTTTAGAATTAAAAACAATAGTGCTAATTGACGATAGAGGTATCAGTGGTTTGATTGGAATGAAGCTCGATTTGTTGTTCAGTTAATTGACTTTGTTTGAAGCTTCAGAACACTTTTCCCTTGCAGGAGAAGCATTGACACTTTACTTGTATTTCCGCTTTCGTCTAGCTTGATTCTTGATAAAGAAACTGCAACGACATTTTCCTTTCCCGGAGTATGTTTAATTCTCAAGTTATATTCTTGTAGTTTAAGTGCCCAACTTATTAGTCTTGGCGACAGATTCTTTTCTGAATGTAATCTAGCGGCGATCAGAGTAGACTGTTACTGGAGAACTTCAAAAGTAGACTCAGAACTTCTGTACCGCTAACAGAACCGGAAGTCTTTCCGAAGAACTCTCCGTCGCTGAATAACTTCTTTGAGCCTCATTTAAAGTACGACTAAAGAATGCCACGGACTGCCCATTTTGGAAAAGAACTACCTGTACGGCATAATCCGAGGCATCGGCAGGAATTTCTAAAGTTTCATTATTTTCTGAAAATTTCAAAACAGGGGCTTGTATTAACGCTTTTTTTAAATTTTCAAAACCGGTGTTAGCTTAGGCTGTCCACGAAAATCTTGCCTTCTTTCGTTTTAACTTTAATAGCGGTTCGGCAATGATTGCGAAATCCTTAATAAAATCCTGTAATAGGAACATATTCCCAAATAAGATAATTTTTTCGCAGCATTTGGAAGAGGATAATTCTGAATTGCAATTATTTTTTATTTATCAGTCTCAATGCCTCTCTGGAAAATTTTATACCCGAAATAACGTAACTCCTTTGCCGCAAATTTGTACTTATCGACATTAATTTTTATACCGGCCTCATTCAACAGCGAAAACACTTCTTTTAAGTCTTTAATGTGCGGTTTTAAATTATCACTAGTAACAATAATGTCATCTAATTAAATAAAAGTGCTTTTCCCGAGGACGCGTGTTAAAACAATGTCCATTCAACATTGAAATGTTGCTGGCCCGCCTGGCAGGCCAAACGGCATACGCAAAAATGCAAAAGTGCCAGACTTGGTTATAAACGTCCTTTTATGTACATCTAGCTCTACGCCGATTTGAAAATAACCCGAAGTTAAATCTACTGTAGTCATGAATCTAGTGGAAGTTTATTTCTCAAGATTTCTTCAATAACCGGTAATGGATATACAGGGTATTTTGTAATACTATTCAACCTGTGATAATGTTGCGAAACTCCACCTCTTCGGGTGCGTAATAGGGTATTCGTTGATTTTATTACACAACACAACCGGACTGGAATAACTGTTGCACATCGGGGTAATAATTTTCTTATTGAGCATATACTTGATATGCCACTCGATTATTTGTTCTTTAAGTTTATCATAACAGTAGGCCTTGTGCCTAACCGATTGTGAGTCTCCAGTATCTATTGCATGATGCGCAACTTGCGTGAACCTAGGTGTATGACTAAATAAAATAGAAAATTCACTTACCAATTGCAGTAACTTTTCTTGTTCTCCATATGGCAGGTGTTGCAGGTTTACTGTGGGGGCTCTGTTTTCAGTACCGGAACTGGCTTCATGGACAACTTGAGCGACGCTTGCTGAAAATCTAACTGGGATTTCGCTAGTGATAGCTAGTGGATAAAAAATCTATCCCCAAGATAATACAAGCTTGCAAATTTTTAACAATGGAAAACATTATTTTTACCTGCTCGTCCTTAATAGGGATATATAGAGGTGCTTTGCCGGTTCATTTACATTTTACGCCCTGAGCAGCTATAACCGTCGTACCGTCCATGCTGAAAACCCTATATATGCGAAAGTATTTCTTAAAAAAACTTCTGAAATAAAGCTGCATTGAGCGCCGGTATTCAGGAGAGCGGGGTCATGGATATTATTCACCAGAACTTCAACATTAAACAAAACTAAATTTTTCACAATTAAGTTTTATGGTAGAGGGATTTTCTTGGCCTTGGGACTTCTGCACCCTCCCGTCGGCCAGAAATCCATTTCAGTTTAAATTTTCCCTCTTTTTTTCAGGGCCTTCTTTCTTTTTTTAATAACCTTTGTACTTCTTGTCTGGTTTGTGGTTGAATTCCTAAGACCAGTGATTCGACTTGCTTCCGTATCGTTGCTCTTGCCTCCGCTGTGGCTTTGGCGCACCATACTGGCTTTGTTGCTCATATTGGCTTCTTCTTTCACTGTCCGCTGTTCGTTTGCTTTCAAACTGGATTGCGAGCTCGAATAGTTTATCTAGTGCCGTAGGGTTCCTTAACTCAATGAAGTCTTGTACCTGGGGCAGTCTTCGCGGCAAAATCACCTGGATTACTTCAGGATCTGGCCGGCTTCCATAGAGAAGTTTAAATAGTTTTATTTTTCTCAAAATGAAATTAGATAATTCTTCATTTTTTGCTGGCATTATTTGAAAACTTCCGCCTCTAACTTGGCTCGATTCCTTACTACCGGAAAGGCATTTACTAAGAAGGTTTTAAAATTTTCTTACGTATAAGTGATGCTTCCTGGTTCACCCAGAAGACTTTTTCCGATGCACTTGAACCAATTAGGCGCTTGACCTTTCAAAGCGCTGGTAGCCAAGGTGACTTTCTGAAATTCAGAAATTCATGGACATGATACAGCATAAAATGGGCATCTAACTTCTCCAAGAAGTTGTTCACCGCTGAATTTCCATCGAAGCTTGCCGACAGCTTCATCGCTGCTCGCATTGTCTGCACAATGTACCCGAATTCTTCTAGGCTGGCGGCTGGCAATTCGAGATTTTAGGCCAAATGTTGCAGGTACATCAAATTCTTCTTGATTTCCGGCCATAGTTCTTTTTCGGGCGCCACTGTCAGGACTACTGTTTCTTCTAGTTGATTTTGCAAACATAACTGAAAGCCTGAGTCAGAACAGGGAGCTTTCTCAAAGCTATGTTCTTGCGTATGTAGAAAATAAAACAAAGAGGGTTAAATTTACCCTTTATTCACATAGCGTACAGATGCTCCCGCACTTCTGGATACAAAGATCAGCACTTTTGGTCGATAACGTAAAAAAATAAGAAAATTAACTAACTTAACTAAATAAGAACTAAGATGCTTTACAGCGACTAGTAACGCGAAGATTGGCCCGTTAATATTACGTATGTAGTGAGCACAATGCAAAGACAACAATACGTCTTCCAACATC
Organism: Stegodyphus mimosarum; assembly: GCA_000611955.2. Classification (NCBI taxonomy): domain Eukaryota; kingdom Metazoa; phylum Arthropoda; class Arachnida; order Araneae; family Eresidae; genus Stegodyphus; species Stegodyphus mimosarum. The sequence goes on from KK119427.1 coordinate 197,495, forward strand.
AGTTAGAACTAAGTTCTGGCCTTAAAGGCAGACAATGAAAATCACACGCGTGATAAAGGCCGCGAGAAATCGCTCTTTTACTCTTTCTTGGCTAAACGCCATGTCTTAAATACTTCTAAAGTTTGCAACCTCATTTACATAACCAATTCTCTTTCGCGCTTATTCTGGCCGGAAATGGAAAATAAGAGAGGATAGCAAAGTTTTAAAATAAAATAAACATTAGTAAAACTTGAAATCCTTACAGTAGGAGCCTGCCCAGTCTTGGCAATTCTTAGGTAACGTGCTTCCAAAGCTTTTTCAACTGAAGTAACAAAACCTTTCATTATTTGTTTACTATTTTTGAACTCGGATAATTCCCTCTTAAAATATTCTTCAAATTTAAATTAACATGCTTAGATTCAAGATGTATTTTAAGAAACGATGATTTCATACTTTAATTGGATAATAATTCACCTCAAACAGAATATTAAGGTTGAGGGTCTATTTCATCTCTAGTCTAAGTAAACCCAAATGATAAAAAACTTTCATTATATTTTCTATCAACAATTTTTCTTTTCTTTTCAATATTCTTAGTAGGAGTGGATCCTCCTGGATCCGTCACCTGTGAATCATATCTTTTTCCCTTCGTCAATGCTATCTATTTTTCCAATTTTGTAAACCTAAGGTTGTTTTTGATGTTTTTCACAATTATTTAAATGCACGACATATTACGAGTTCTTCAGAAACAAATGACGATATTCTCAGATCGCGTAGAAAAGTAAGGAATACAAAGCAACAAGAAAACAAAATACTTGCTGTTACAGACAGCAAATAGATGTAAAAAATGCTTTTAATTGAAAATAGAGTAATATGAGCCGGGAAATGGTGGTGCATAAAGAGTAGACATCAGGACAACTCCGGTAGACATGCTAACAAATGGATCAACTCTTGAATTAATGAGATATTATTAAATGTTTATAGGAACTTATTTTTATTTCCTATTAAATACAACATTCATTTCTAAGCCTCTTTTTAAAATATCATTTATGACAAACTTTGTTATGTCCATTGCGAAAAAAATATTTGTGAAAATAACAACGAATTATTTTGCTAAAATGTATGAGCGGTTAGATAAATCTCGAACGAAGTTTAGATCGCATACATTTACGAGTGCTACAGAAAAATCTTAAACAGGATGTTGCGGTATTTAATTTTTGAATTTAGTAGCTAAAGATACTTTGCTTATTTGTGTATTACCTATTTTGTTCTTGCGTATTAACCAGTGGTACGTGCATCACCCGTTGAGAATCGCTGTATTAAACCATCCATTGCAAAACGGTAACATCAGACAAATCTAGGAAATTGTAATCATCATTATTGTCTTTTTAACTAATCACTGGTATTAAAGTTGTCGTGTCTTTGTTTATTATTTGTATAAATATTTCATTACGATAGCAAAAATATCCAAGTTCTGAATGAATAAAATTATAATTTTTATTTAACAACTATTTTGCTATAATTATTTTACTCAGTCTTAATATTCTGTATGACCTTTTATAGCAAATATGGGAGTTTATAAGAAACATGCGACTTACCTTTTGCACATGTCACTTTATTTTTAAACATGGAACTAATTTGATTTATTAAAGTAAAGCAAATTGTTTCGACTCAAGAAACCAAAATCATAATTTAGAAAAATGCACTCTAGGCAGATATCTGTATCATTTACTGGGAACCGAACACAGTATTTATTTTTAAGGAGCCATTTGCCCAGAAGGACTATTAATTTCCGTTTGGCATTTTGCGTCGATTCACTAAAAGTGTTGTTTTTCTCTTTTCAAATTGTTGCCACCAAATATTAGAGCCCTCTATTATTATATTTAAAGAAATTAATGAAGAATCTGCATAAATGTATGTATATTTCTTCCATCGAGGTAAAACAACGGTACCTAGAGCCATCAAATTTTGAATATTGAACGGTATTACCTGAATATAGGCATTTGGAAGGCCAAATTTGAAATTCGGAATTTGTTTTATTATCGATTTCATATTTCGTAGCACTTTAAGGAATTATTGATGAACAAACTCAACGATTTCGACGAAGCGAGTAATGGCAACATTGTATAGGAAAAAACATTTTTATCCCCAGCGCGCGTGACTGTGTATCGGAGATTCTAAAGATATACGAATTTCAAAATTATTTTGCGATATTGCCCTTGAACTGAATTTATGGTTTACGCACGAAGAACATGATATTTAATAAATAAAGTTAACACACCAAATGTTAAAAAAACGCCCCTTCGGACGTAATTTAAAACCTGAAACCTTTCAGAATATTTTTCTTTTGGTCTGTTAGTCGCGGCACCAGATGTTCTGGTCAAATTGTTCTGGTGGTCGCAACACCAAATGTTCTAGTGTTATGGTACCAGACGTTAAATACTAACTGTTACAATTAAAACCTGAAATTAAATAATTTCCTACATTAATATCAAAAACCAAATTCTTAATTGCGTTGTGTTTATCTTTCCTCAAAACTAACCCGAACAACCCCTAAGACCAAGCAGGAGTACTGGTGTTAAGAACATTCACACAAGTCATCATAAGAAAAACTCTGAATCAAATATATATATATAACCAAGGATATTTATTGCAGCATTATAAGGAAGACACGCAATCTATCAACTTTAAGTTCTAGATCTATGGTACCAGGGTGACAACTATTTAAAAACAATGCATTTAGAATTATAATATATATTGCTATTTTCAAATATGCACCGAGATGAATTAATCAAAAATTTACACCGTAAAAATTAATATTAACTTTTCATATGCAGTTATCAAACTCTGCTGGCCAGCATAAAAATACACAGGAATTTAATGAATCACCGAGCATGGTGTCTTTACCAATATTGATAGAGATTACTTAGTTCAAGAAATTTCTTAATTTACTCAGGTAAAAATTACATACATAAATTTAGCAAATCCCTTAGGCAGTTAGAAAATATTACATATTCAAGTAGACCCGTTGGAGAAAAATGATTACATTTATTCCTACATTCAATTACTCAATTAAAGGTAAAGTAGAATTTAAATTTTAAATCGTTCCTTAATTTGCAAAAGTTAAAGTTAATTCTCAACCAAAAATAGTAACAACTTAAAGTAAAAAGGTAAAATTTAGATAAGTTAACAAATTTAATATCCTGTCTTAATTCATTATATATAAATTTTAATTACATTCCAAGTTAAAGTTAAAAGTCCTAAATAGATTAATAGTGCAGCAGTTGCTTAAATACACAGCCTGGATTTAAGATCCAGCAGAAAAACCCTTGACTAAAAGTTAAATAGAATTTAATTGGAAATTAAATACACATATAATTACTCCTTACATTAATAATTCATCACTGGAAAATTTACTTCAAATAATCAAATCTCTTAAAAAAAATTTTAATTTACCATATTACTTAGGAAACATGTTCACGGAATTTAAGTCGCAAGCTGTACTAAATTTCAGGTGAAATTAACAATCAAAAGGTTGAACTCACTTGAAGGGAAGAATTGAAAATTTAATTAAGCATTAACTCATCTTATAGATTTTTTTTTCCGGATGTCCCATTCATAACAGGTGTTGAACAAGGCTCTGCCGACGACCAGTCCTTCGCAGATGTTGAACGAGGGAGTCCGGCGAGAAATCTGGACACTTGGATCAGACACTATGAAGATGGTAAAGTGCATTCGTGCAGCAAAACAAGAGCTCCCAAAGGTTCCTCCCTTTTCCGTCTATTCTCATCCAGGCGAGTTGATGGTAGTACTCGGATCTAAGTGACCGATCAGGCAGGATCCGGATAACGGGATTCAAGTTGCATAGACTATGGTGTCAACGTATTAATTCGATGAGGAAAAAACAACATTCTCGACTCCAACACGGGGATGGTAAAGTGCGGAGGAGTAAACTTCAAGTGATTTTTTTAGATGTTCATCTTTATCTTATTTCCCATCTCCGGCTCTTCCAGAGGAAGAAAAAATAACGTGCTTCTACAGCTGCGAATCCAAGGCAAAAAGGGCTGAGCATGGCCTTGCATGACGATTTCAATCGTTCAGAATCCAGAATTTTCGAAAATCACCAAATTTGGTGAATTAGTATGCAAATCTCGCCAAACACAAAACAGTGCTGCGAAAACTTAGTTTTTCCATCTTCACACCAAAAAAAATTCCACCCTCGCCACCCCCTTCGCCAACAAGGAGGGGTGAGGGAAAGAATGCGACAACCCTACCACGCCCCTACCATGCAACCGGACGCAGTACATGACCTTCACGAAAAAGTGCTCGGAAACGACCCTTATAGCAGAATAAATTTTTAGACACGAAATTTAACAATTTTAGCAATTAAATGGGCATAATTCTCCAACGGGGCGACGTACAGTCATGAAAGTAGATTCATAAGGAGGGTAAATTTTTTCTCTTTAAGAGGTATAAATTTTATTCATGTGAATAAAAAGGAAGTATTTTTAAATTTCAAATATTACGCAGAAAGCAACCGATTTCCCATTGTCTTCTTTTCCCGAAAGCTATTACTATCGAACGCGTAACGTAAGAATGAGAACTCTGTTTAACTCGCATAAAAATAATTGATTCAATAACATAAGCAATACAACTCGTGAAGAAAAATTTAGAATAAGCATAAATTAATGCATATAATTTACTCACTCAATAATTAATTAACAAATAAACTGCAATTAACTACACATTAATCCATAATTCTAAACTAGCCAAAAATCACTACATAACACTTTTTAATTTTTTTTCCTATTTTGTGAAATGTGATTTTGGAAATCAGATAATCCAAAGATAAAAAATGTAATTCAAGGATCAGAAGTCCTTTCTGAAAGTAAGAGTGCGCTGATTGGGAATCTCGGGGAGGTATTTAGCGCACTAAACTTTCAATGAAGAATCAGACCCATTCACTTGAAATTGTAGCATTTAGAATTCTTCCCTCTCTGCCTCTGCCACAAGGTTCACTCATTAAAGAATTCATATAGATTTGAGTACCAAGCAGCTTTGCTATAAAGTTTCGAATTTTGTGAATATGTATATGAGAATTTGACCTGCACTCCGCTGCGCTGCCTGATTGAAGAAAGCAGACTATTTATTGATTGCGCTGTTGCTAGTACTAAGAATACCTTAGACTGAAGTTACATCCTGGTTAACTGTGGATTTGAATCGCTGCCGGGATCTGGGTAGCTCGTAATCGCTGCTTAAAAACTGTTAAATTGTGAGAATAAAATTGTTTAATTTATATACATTTTGAAAGGAAGCTTTGTGTTCAAACCAGGTTCAGGTTGGTTTCTAATTTTATATTTGTACACTTTAATTTAAATATTCACGTGTGGTAAGGTAGAACAAACGTGAAGTCTATTCATTTATTGAAGTCTATTTATTTGAAATTTGTCTATTTATTTGGGGGTTAGCTATTCTGTTGGTAATTTTTGGAAAAGATTAAACCGGACACCTTATTTGCATGGTAATCGACAACACTAGGAACCCACCGCATGTGTTACCAACTAATGCAACCGAATTCTAATCCTAACTGCAGTACGTTATATACGGTGGACTAAGAAGGGGTCTATAAAAATTGCAGATCAATTTTTTATATAGTAGTCGAAACTGCACAACTAATCAAAACTGCAAGGACATTAATAAAAACCTTCGAAAGTATCAGAAATATATTTTTGCTAATAGGTAAGATTACTTGTCATTATTTACGGCTACAGGAAACTCAATATTGTCATCTCCGTAAGAGTAATTTTATATACAAAAAAGGACAGCTCATATTGACATCAATATAATACAACATTGTGTCCATAAAAATTATATATTCACTCTTAATTTCTTAATAACTGTGTAGGATATGTAGCCATTTACCTTACTTAGATTGTACCATAAAGTGAGAAGAGTCAAATTAGAGAATCAAATTCAGCCATTGCTTTTATGTTCAAGGGGGTACTTACGGAAAATCCCGTCGACCACAAGAGACGGTGCCAATCGCGCCAAACTAAAAAAACAAAAATTACTAAATACAAGAAAAAACGTTCTATTTTTATTTTTCTTTTAAATTTATTATATTATCATTTATTTGTATTTAATTTTTCATTAAATATTTTCCAGTATTTTTTCCATAATATCGCGATATCGTAACCATTAACACATTTTTTGAAGCCGGTAAGATTCCAAGATTCTATAACTTTAGAAAAATTCAACAGTATGATCTTCTGTAGTAGGCAGGTCCTAAATTTTAATCTTTTTTCCCCCGAAAATGCGTGATAGAGGGGAAAAAAGGAGTCTTTACTCAAGAATAATAACTATCACGTGTAATCAGGGTTACACCAAACCAAGCGGGTTTGAAGAAGACTCTTCCATTTTTGGCGAAGTATTTCCATTTTTCGCGTAGTTTGGCGTCTTTTCTTTAATAGGCAAAAATGGTGAACGCATTTTTACGTAAGTACCTCAAGGGGATTTAAGAAGATATTAAATCACTATGTGTCCCTCATAATCGGCTTGGATGTTACAAGAAAGTAAGGCTATAATGGATATCATGCAGATAAATGAAAATCAGATGCATCATGATATATTTAACTTTGTATTATAATTACAATGCGTGAGAAATTGTCAGTAGCAAATTTAAAAAATTTGAACTTATATTATTGATTTCGTTATAAGCCCTTTTCATATTTTAGCTTGTGTTTTTAGAATGCATTATTGTCATTGAAATTCATGAATGACACTTTAGATCAACATTTCCTAGTAACAGAGTAAAATTTCCAAAAACAATGTTTAATCTAGGATTTACAATATAAAAAATATAAAATGAAACTTAAAACTGTTAAGCAACATTTTTAATGGGAAAGAAAATAAAATGAATGCCCTGAGCTGTAAAAAGGAACTTTAAACTAGTATATTTCTATAACATAAAGAGAATTAAGGCTTCTTTCTATACAAACATTTCAAATTTTACACCTTCAAATTATCTGAGAAATAAAAGGCAAAATATTTCAATGACTTATGGAGAATCACTGATTTCGAGGACTTCAAAAGCTTTCATTTTAGCTTTGAAAAGTTCTCTTTGCTGCTTTTATTAACACTTATTACAGAAATGTAGCAGATATATGCTTTCAAAAGCGACTTTCAAAGACGTTTCGAAACTTCCTCGCATTTATGAATTTTTAAATTTATTTCTATTCATATTGGTAAAACGAAATACTTACTTTTTTTGGTTAACTTTTAAAATACTAACTAGATCTCTGAGGTTTTGAAACTTTTATACGTTCCTCTTTCAAAATAGTTTTTAAGAGCCTAATATATTTTGATAAAACATTGTAAACAAAGAAACTGTATGAAATATTAATTTTTTCCGATAACGTTTGCATTTGACAGGCTACAACAAGCATATCAATGTGACTTTGGTTATGCATTAGGGCTTTTGCAGGGGGATCAATTAAAAAAAACTTCGGCCTCACCACGAACACTGTGGAAATTAACCTCGTATTTTGTTTACCAAACTGAAAGGTCCTCTACACCCCAAGAACACATGGAAAGACATTCTCTTTCTTTTATTGGCCTTAACTTTCTGATAGAGAATTTTAAAATACCATGCTTTAAAAAATAAGCAAAGGGTTGAAGATTTATAAAACATTATTTCAATGATTTTGATCATTGGCCATATTCGCTAAACCACTGATAACAAGAAATGTACGTACCAGTCGAGTATGTCGGTGTGTTATTGGGTTTTATTTTCCAACATTTCTTGTGACTGTCTCTGCATTTCCTGTGATAATACTGCAAAACTTGCTTCTCGTTTCTAGATAATATAAGCTTATATCTATACAACGTCCGAATGTCCATAATGAGTAATGATATTTAATGTATCTAACAGATAACTGTAAAATCACGATATAAGTCACTGCGTACTTTAATGCTCATTTATGTATATAGAATGGCATTCATCTATGTGTACCTAAAGCAGGATAAAATGCATTTTCTAAGCTTGTTTTGCGTATATATTTTCATAGAACAAATCTCATTTGACTTTTCTTCCGCGCATCAAAGGGTTAATTAATAAACAGCAAATTATACTATGTTATGTTACTGATAACAAATTAAAATATATCAGATCTATGCTAACAGGTCATTTGCTTCACTGAATGTTAAAAATCTAATGCACCTTTATTTTCGAATTAACTGATCTGTAAATTACCTAAGACGTTATACTGTAATAACTTGCACTTAAAGTGTTTTCTTACGTTCAAATCATTTTATTTGCACATAAAGTAACTATGCTCACCAGCGGTCGAGCGATAAATTTCCTAAACGCTGGTGATTTGATCCGGGGTTTGATTCTCAGCAAATGGGCTGGCTGCATGTGAGCTTTCGTAGTTTTTCCATATGCAACGTGTATACTAGCAAGTTTCCCTAGCAAAGTCACTCATGAAGGCATCCCACCCCTTAAGCAGGTATTAAGCTAGTGCTTTGCAATAATTTAATAAACCAAACGATAAAATAACTGGCTAATGTTTGACAGTTCGTCCCCTTTGCATTCAGTTCAGATGTGTGGAAAAGCATAAAACTTACTGAAAAACCTTTCTAAGTTTTTTTTGTGTTAATGGTTGTATTTTAATAATTGAAGACCTTGGTGCAAAACCCGAAAAGTCTTAAATCTAAAATTTGTGGGAAATTAAAAAAACAGAATCTTTTCAAATTTGAAAATAAATCTGAAACTGTTCCAAATTCCGGCTTAATATAGATATTATTGGCATTTGTTACATGGTCCAATATAAAATTAATATTTTGTAACAATCACACCAAACGTGGATTTTTTTGAAAATTTGATTTTGCACCAGAATGTTCAATAAAAAAGCGCAAACATGAAACAACCCTACTATAATGTGATAAGCGCTTGGGAAAGCTTAGCATATGATTGTTTATAATAGCTATAATATTAAATTTTATTTAGTGTGGATATTGTGCTTACCCCTCATTTTATATGGCTGGCGATTTTTTCTTTTAAAGTGAAGCATATACGATTTACCCGGTTACTGGTAATTTCATGGTAGAACAGAATGCCTGTCTACAGACCATATATCCAGTGACTTTGACACGAATCTGAAATAATAAAAATATTTAAGATTTTGCGTTTTTGAATAGTAGGTACAATTTACTAAAATCATTTTGAAAATAAAAATAAAACCCGACTACGCAAAAATCGAACCATAAAAGCAGAAACAAAATTCAGTAAATTTTGTATAGTAAAATGTCAACATTCGCCATTTTGTTTTTTTCTTTTTTGTGATGTAATGCAGCTTATATAACTCCCAGTAGTAAGAAGAATCCAATGCCACCTTCTTTGTTAAAATTGGTATAGAAATTTGCCACAAACATATAAAATCTAACTAAATTTTTGTCATTTATCTTAACCTACCTTGTAATGGGAAGTAACAGTCTTTGCTTTCCCGGTTCCTGTTCTCATTTTTTTTTCTTTCCACCTTATCTACCCGGATTAGGCCAAGCCAAGTATAGATCTTGCTTTCTTTATTAGCTAAGCTATTAAATTCCTGCAAGATTTCGTTTCTTTCTTCCGTACTGATCTTCGAAAAACATTTGCGATGACAAGCGCAATCTTTACCCACTTTTCTTTCTGGTATTAATTTTCCACGTTTTTATGGCAGCGTACTCTTCACCTTTTGCCATTTTCACTTTCCTGATATTTTGTTGCCATGATGTCTCATTTCGTATTCTCTTTCTTTTTTTTATGCAAGAAGTATTTACGTTGTTTGGAAAATAGACTTGTTTATAACTGATGTCAAATGCGAAGGAAGTACGTAAAGGAATATTTACGATTTTTTAAAAGGCTTTGTCACTAGCCTAATTTGCATCAGATGACAAATATTCATTACCTGATGACATAGAAGGCTCTTCTTCATCAGATAGCATAGTGTTTTTAATCACATCACGCACTTTTATACATATTACACACGATAAACAACAAACCACCTGTACGCATTCGAAAGAAAGAACAGGAAGCTTCTAAATGTTATCGAAAGACGTAAGCGAAGTGCGCGATCGTTCAGGGTCATGTCCTTCAAATCTATTACTACTCACCCTGCGTGCAAAAATTAGAATAGATCCCCGACATGACTGGTTTTTGCTCCAAGGGTAAGGTCAGCTAAAGTGAGTTAAAAAAGGTATTGGCAATTCTTTTAGTTCAGCATATTAACTAACAAAGGAAATGCTTGACAATTTCATCTGGGCATAACGAACACATGAGACAACAAATATACAAATCCAATGAAACTTTCATTTTAGTGTGTCTTTCATACAAAATATACAACAGAAACGTAAATTTACATGTCAGTAAAGTATTGGCAAAGTTCTAACTGCTGTGCAAATTTTATTATGTTGAGGGTACGTGTTAAGATTGATCAGAAACTCTACTAGTATAAAGTCTTAGGTGCTTTTTAGAATGCTATTTTGCTAATACTGTGATAAAATGGCTTCGAAGTCGAAAGAGTTAGACGCATGATTATTCTGCTTAACATTAAAAACATGATTATTCTGCTTAGAAATGATGGTTTAGCTTATCGGTCTATAGGAATACAACTGAATATAAGGTTATTTACTGTCAGAAGTGCTGTAAAAGGTTCAACGAGACAGGATCGACGGAAAATAAGATTAGAAGTGGATGTTCTCGGGTATTTTCTGCAAAGGAAAAAAGTGGTATTATCAAAGAGATAAGAGAAAAACCTAAAATGAGTATACCGCAGTTACCGAAATATGTTGCTAATATTTCTCATAAAACTTTTAGTTTACAGAATATACGGAATGCTTTACATGAAGGAAGTTATTATAGAAGGGCAGCTAGAAAGAGACCTTTCATTTCAGAAATAAACAGGAGAAAGAGATTAAATTTTGTAAAACATCATGTTAATTTATCAGACGAGTTTTAGAAGTTATTTTCTCCGACGAATCGAAGTTTAACATTTTTGGGAGTGATGGCAGACAATATCTGTGGAGAAGGCCAAACACCGAAATAGAAAAACAATATTTAACACCGACTGTGAAACATGGCGGAGGGAGCGTCGTAGTTCGAGGCTATATGGCAGCAAACGGAGTTGGTAACCTGTGCTTCATTGACAGTATTATGACAGCACGTACGGTCATTGACATATTGCGCCATAACTTGAAATTCAGTGCCCCAAAACTTGGCTTAGGAACATCATTCGTCTTTCAACAAGAAAATGACCCTAAGCATATAGCGAACCTCACCCGGGAATAGTTACTCTGTAATGCTGCTCGTCAGTTAAAGACACCACCTCAATCGCCTGAAATAAATCCAATTGAAAATTTATGGTACAAATTGAATCTAGAAGTCAGGAAACATAAATTTCGTGTAAAGATGAACTTAAGCGTATACTCCTGCAAGAATGGAACAAAATTCCCAATAGTACAACCAAGACTTTGGTTTTCTCTATGAGAAATGTCCAAATAAATGCAAAATGTATAAATACAAAGTATTAAATTTTGTTCCAATAGTTTTGCTGTGGGATCTTGCCAATAATTTTTTGACATGCAAATTTACTTTTCTGTTGTATATTTTGTGTAAAAAGCACAATAAAATGAAAGTTTCATTAAATTTGTATGTTTATTACCTCCTGTATTCGTCATGTCCAGGTAAAATTGTCAAGCATTTCCTTCTGTTGTTTTTAATATGATCAATTGCAGGAAATTGCCAATAGTAATTTTGCCCACTGTAAGTTTTTTGAGCATTTAAACCTTTGATATACTGCTGACTTCTCTGATTTTTGTACCTGTGGATTGGTTATGCTTTAAATTATATACGCTGTGAAAAAGCGTAATTTGACCTTAAAGTGGATTGACCGGTTTACACACCAAGGTCTTTAGTTTATGTTATGGTGAATAACGTTTTAAATTATTTAAAAAAGTTCAATTCTAAAATTAAACATAACCCGCTTTAGATAACTTATGAACTGTTCACGAATTCGGAATTGGAAAAGAAGTGAAATGTTTAAAAAATTCACTTCTGAAGCAGTTTAAAAAATTTAAATTAAAGTACTTCTATCTACATACAAAGATAGAAACTTTAAATTAAAACCTCTTCGTTAATATCCTTGATTAAAGTTCTTCCTATTAGCTTTCATCAAGCTGTCAAACTCAAAAGTAATTGCCTAAAAGAAGAATTCCAGTTCAGGCTCTGGACTGACGTATTAAAACTTTCCTTTTCGTAATATTACATTTTTCTCGAAGTTTTAAATATAGAGTTAATAGCCTTTCTTTAATTATAAAAATTTGTAACAAAATGGCATCCTTTAAATGTGTTATAGAGATAATTTAATTATAATTACAGATTAAACTACTTACTGAAATGTTGTATTATGTTCCCCTGAAATTATTTAGTTCGGAATGTAATTTAATTAAACACTAGCATTGCATAAGTGATGTTCAATGAAACATAAGAAATAGATTCTCACATTAAAGAAATCACTATTAGAAATATTAAATATTATAAACATAAGATCAGTGCAAATAAATGTAACACTGTTTAGCCCAAGACGTGAAAAATACTTCATGAATACTCATAACCACCATGGTAAACTTCAAGATGAAAGCAGACTTTTGACAATTCTTCCAAAGTTTCACATTTATAGAATGTCGACTTTATGAGAAATCTTCAAGAAGGAAAGCATATTTAAGTAGAAAATTCGCAACAATAAAATTCGACAAGCTTATGCTTTAGTTATATTTTATTCTTATATTTTTTCAAGACTAAACAATTTGAAAGAAAGGATACCCCGTCATGTCCTCACACGTGATTTGTTAGTGATATTTTAGGCAGACTATGTCTATTCAACTATTTTCTACTGCATTTAAAAGAATTTACCCAGAACGTTTTTAACTTACTTTCAAAAAAATCGAGATAAAATTATTTGCCCTCATGCACTTTTTTTTAAGTTCTTTTCATGAAACATAATTTTTATTTTTTATTTTGCCGATAAAAAGAGAATAGGTGTAATAGACAGATAGAAAGTAAAACAGATAAAAAATATACCACAACCAAACTAAGAAAATTATATATTCCCAAACTATGAAAATTCAAATGTTATTCAAGACCCTTTTCATTAATTTTCTTAATTAATTAGTTATTTAAGTTCTTTAAGCTTTATTTCTAAATCAAAATTCCATGTTTCGCCTTTTTAAACCATTCGTTTAACTTATAAGTTAAAGGCGCTTTATCTTTTTCATTTTCAATGGCCATTACTGTATACAGTCTCGAAGCAAATTAGGCATGACACTGGTATAAGCAGATGTAAGTCTAGAAATTTCAAGCTTAATAACTTGTCTTTATTTATTAAAGTATAACTTACTGGATACAAAAACTGTACAGTTTTTCATCTTAGAGAAATATCAATCACATTGGCTTTTGCTCCTAACGTTTTCCAAAACGTTCCACATTAAGGAGGGCAGAGATTTTCTATGTCTCTCATACAAAAACAAAAACTGCACAGTTTTTCTTCGTAGTGAAATATCAATCACACTGGCTTTTGCTCCTAACGTTTTCCGAAATTCTTCACCTGGTTTACTGATAGTAAATGTTGAACGGCTTACTAATTGTGGTATAATTAAAATTAAGAAGGTAGGCATAATTTAAACCTAAGTATTGTTATAATTAAAAAGAAAAAATGAAACAAATGTTATTTCAAAATATTTTTATTTATGCTAAATAAGCACTTAATACAATTATTTTAAAAAATTGTGATTTTTGCTTTGGGCAATAACTGACGCATCTCTTTAAAACGTTCCACAGTCAGGAGGGCAGAGTTTTTCAATGTCTCTCATACAGTGTACTTTTTTTTACTTCATGTGAGTCAGTAGCAAAATTAGACAATTCCAGTGCCTGTCGGCTGTTATCAAATCGTCCAATGCTTCATCATCACTTGATTAATTCTTTGGCATCTCCTTCTTCCATATTTGAAAAGCTTTTGCCACAAACTTCTTTCCCAATTAGTATTATTTCTTTGGCTTCCTTTTAATTCATGAAATTCCTTTAAAATTCTGATAACTTCTAGCCAGAGCTGATACCAGCAAATATTAAATGTTGACGAATAAAC
>KK119427.1:211674-246736 GCA_000611955.2 Stegodyphus mimosarum
CGAGTTAAATGAAGCAATCAAGAGTCCGCGTTCGGCAAGTGATTATCTTTTTTTTAACGGAAGTAAATAAATGCATCCTGAGTTGCTTGAATTTCAAAAGCATATTTAGTTTTATTTAAAGTTATTAAACTATCATTTACAAATTTTTAACTGTTAAAAGTGTCACCTGTATTTAAATATACAGTTTGTTTAAACTATAAAATTAAGAAGTATAAAAGTTTGTAAAATAAGTATAAAATTAAGTATACAATTTTGTAAAATAAGCATAAAATTAAGTATACAATTTTGTAAAATAAGCATAAAATTAAGGATAAAATTTCGGAGTGGTCTTGCAGACAGTTATGATAAAATGTAAAAATAATGTATTCTTAGAAATTTCTAATATTAACAAAAATATTTATAAAGGTCATTGAGATTAAACATTTATTTAAACAGATATTTAGTAAAGAAATCTTTAACAGTTTCATCAAATTTTGCAATAAGCACTGTAACCAGTGTTGAAATAAATATATCAAATCTGTGATACGATTAATTTCAGTTATGAAAATACCGATTAACAGAATAGAATCCTAAATATTTTTAAGGAACATTAAAGTGACAAAATCACATGTGTAGATATAACAGGCAGTTCATTATTGCAATATCTTATTATATACGAAATTACTCAACTGATATTAACAAGAAACTAAATTCTACAAAAATAAATTATACGAAAGTAGAAAAATGATGTTCGCTAAGGAATAGGAAGAAATGATAACAAAGGAATCGTCTATAAAATCTGCCAACAATGATGGGAAAAATAAAGTTAATACTGTTCAGTTCCGTTCAATACTTCCTAACGCTGCCAAGCTAAAAAACAGTTTTCCAAGTGAATCTATGTATTGAAACGTTTCATCGGAATCTCATTACTGTATGTAATTAAAATTAGATAAAGTAGGTTGAGGTTGTAAAGAAAGATTTATTTACCCGTTCACTTGGACTTAATGCTATCTGAGTTATAGCTATAATTAGAAATATAACGGCTTCACATCAAATATTTTACGCAATCTGTGTGAACAGAATAAAAAATGTCTAACTCATAACTAAAAGCACTGATGAGGTGTAAACTGAGCATAGACAAATTTAAACCGATGTGCAAATTAACTGAAACGATACAGTATATTGCCAAAATACTGACAGTTTGACTCTACTCTGCCTTCAAGGGGAAACGATGGATAAACGGGAGTTGTTGTGGTTTTCCCTATGTGTGATTGATAATAAACTAATCGTTTTTAGAAAGTACTCTACAAAGGCATCTCTTATTAGACGGATAGCTTTCGCATGCTTTGGTGAAGGCAAATGAACAAACAAATGGTGTAAAATTTGCATAAAAATTGGAGTTCCGTTCAAAATTCACAATCATTTATACTTTCCCAGCGTCACTGAAACGTTAATTGGAACAGGAAAATGGGCTTTCTTTAGCTGTCGGATTTCTGAGGAAGTCTTATATAACACGGAGCACATTTCGTCTCCAGATGAAAGGGATGATAGATGCTTCTTGCAACATTTCTTTCCACGTACTAATATGAAAGTTGTGCCTTAGCTTATCATATAAAACTAAACAGATGTTTTGATCGAATTTCCATGTTACTCCCTCCAGTTAGCAAATGAGCGATGAAAAAAGGCTCTAGTTCTAATAAAAGATCCGTCTTCACACTATCTTCCCTTACAATTTATGGTGTTTCCTTCTTTATATTATTCAGACTGTCAGGACTTAGTGAACTGTGCATGTGCTTGGCAAACATTTTGAAGTAACTCCTTAAAGTCCTAAAGTCCTGATCTGGAACAGGGAGCTGAAATCAGCTGTGTTCTGGTGTAGATCCTGTGCTGAAGAATAACTGCACTTGAAAGGGATTTAAAATCCTCTTTTATTAAATCGATATTATTTACACACTTCTCAACTCGGGAGGGATACAGAAAGTAAAACACCATACTTGGGCCTAACTTAACAATCAGATAAATTTGATACTAAACTAAATAGAAATTTAATTAAACTTTGCTCACAGAGCAAATCGCGGAGCTGGCCTCTTACTAAATGGTGCGTATGAAGAAATACTAATACTAGCGCACTTCAATTTATTTCAATGAGTAATCACGTAGTAAGCACTATGGCTTAGAAATTATCTGCTAGCTGGTCAGGCGAACGTCGAACAGAATGACCGTGATCTGAGACTAAAAGCTCTCTCACACTAAGAAGTTTCTACCTCTGGTTTAAATAGTATTTGGCTCTACTTCAAATTAGCATAAGCTGAAAACGCGCTCTTCTTCTGACGGGAAGTTGAAACTGAGAAGAGATAGAAAGATTTAAATTAAAATAAAACTTGGTTAGTTTAACTAAAACCTTACAAGACATTACATTTCCTTTATAAGTGGTGGACCTCACGTACCAAAAAGTAGAACAATAGTAGTAACAGAAGTCCACCATGGACGTTAGGCACATATTGAAACCTAAACAGAATAGGAATGCGAAATGTGCTCCATCTCAGGCATTGCTTAAGGTTCATGTGCAGGAAGAATCCGTTAAGATTTGAAAGTATCAGAAGATAAAAACTAGCTTCAAAAATTCAGTGTAGCTCGCTCATCCATGAACATGAGTAAGTATCCATAGACAAAACATAACCATGGACATGAGTTTAAATAATATAGATATTATCTTATTAAAATGAAATTCCATATGCACACAGTAATCGATCTAATAAAAAATGGCTTCCATTGAATGATTAGCTGTAATTAGAGCTGGAATTTGAAATTGAGCACCTGGTTGAATATGGAGTTGAATTTCAGGAGCAGGAGAATGAAATAAAAATGAAGAGAAATTCCAATTCAGGGACATAACTTTTATTCGAAGTTAATTCCGTCTCCCACTCCGACTGTACCAATGCCTCGCAAACGGGGTTGAGCTCAGTTTGGGAATGTATGAACTACTAAGAGAGAATTTCCAAGCTGGTCATATCGAAGGGTCTTTCGACATTTTGATCGGAGCAATGTCACTATTCGATGATGTTCCCCAAAATGCTTGAAACCTGGTAGAGCACACAGTCAAGTATACAGTATTTGATTTAGAATCACGACAGAACCCCCTATAAGTCTGTTCCTTTGTCTGTTCCTTTGCAATTAAAATTAGTTCTGTTGCCGAATGACGTTTTCTGGAAATGTTTCACGCAAAATGTTTCGATTCTGGATAATGGTCCTAGTTTTAATCCTTTTACTTTTATCTTTTCAAAATATATTTGATTTCCTAACTGTTTTCGTTTAGCTCTTCGTCAATAGATGGCTTCAGTGCCTTTGTTTTGCAATCATTCACTCCTGCAGCTGAAATAGAAGGTTCTAATTAAACTCCGAAACTGTACTCCTGAAAAGTTTTACACGTTTAGCAGATTCCTCTAGCTGATGGTTACTGTCTTCAAAGTACGTTCCTTCATGTTTTTTGTGTTATAATTAAAAAGAAAGAAATCAAGAAATGCTAAAAGAGATTATGCACCAACTATACGTGTGAATGCTAAGCTGTAACTTGCCTAAGGTATAAGTCGGACGAACATCTTATTAACTTTTTACGTATATATATATATATATATATATATTATCGCCTGAATAAAACATGAATTCCTCTGAAATTGTAATCGTCTTTTTGTGCAAATCCTATTTGCTAGATTTCTTCCCATTCGGATAACTTTCTCTTACTGCGATTTTCTGCCCTTTTTTTTGAACGTTTTCTGTGCTTAATACTACAGAGGCTGTTCGCACATTTTTAGACGATGTATATTGTATTCACAAAACTAAATTACATAAAATTCTTGTCTTTTAAATGTTCTATTTGACATCCCTTATTTTGAACTATCTTTCGACACCGCAATTTCCAGCATAATAATGCCTTTTGAAGTGTCAGAAGAGGTATTCTGTCCCATTCCTCCCGAACAGCTTTCCAGGGTCCTGTTAGGGTTTTGGGACAACGTTTGGATAATGTAGTTTTTAAAAGTTCGAAAGCACAAAAATCCATAGGTGACACATCGGGAGATTTAGTAGGGATATCCGTGAAGGGTATGGCCTTGATACCAGTTTTTTGTTCCATTTCTTTTAGGAAATTTACAGTGGATTTTGATGTGTGACTGCTAGCTTTGTCCTGATGGAGTCTCACAAATTGATGGCACTTAGGGTAAAGCGATGGTATTTCATTCAGAAAAATTGGCCATAAAATATATTCCTGATAGTAGTATTTGGAGTTAATCTTGACATTTTTCTGCACTCTCTTTATTTTTAAATTGCCATTATAAGAAAAACCAGCAACAATCGTGAATCCCTTAGAAAAACTTTCTGTCGATTCTTTGAACCCTGTACTTAAATTTGCTCTCCCCTTTTATGATAATAAATGGCTCTTTTTTTGTTACAATCATTTAAATACACCCATGCTTCATCTATTGTGACAATTGTTTTCCATTTTTCTTTGGATAAGTGTTACTCATATAGAATTCTGCAGCGTGTCCCGCGTTGAGCGATATGCTTTGTAAGAAGACGATGCACATTGCGTTTTTTCGCTTTCTTAAGATTTAAATTAACGTTTATCATTTTGTTTACAGTGAACACCGAGCATGTTAATGATTTTGCAACTGTCCTTTGACTAGGGGAATTTTCTTTTAACATTAAACAACGTACCTTTGCAATAGTCGAAGATGTCCGTTTTTTCCTTGGATACTTGTTTGGAATTTTTGTCCCACTTGAGGCTCCAATTTGACGTTTTTTTTTTTCGTTCTTGTTGATGATATTACGTATCGACGCTTTAGATATCACAAAACCATGACTCTCACATGGTTTTTGGATAACGGAGTATGCATATTTCTCTTCGGAAAGAGCGTAAATGTAGCCTTCGAACCACTGCTTTGTGAAATTTGCCATTTTGAACAAAAACAAAACTTTCAAGCCACTGACGAAAATTTTGACTTTTAAAATCATAGTACAATTGCAATGACTTCTTTTGCAGCAAACGAGTTTTTATTACCGCTTACCAAAATCGTCTAAAAAATGTGCGAAAAGCCTCTGTATTTATGCCTGGTCTGTATTTTGTGCAAAAGGAAATATGAAATAAGTTGTTTTGTTTTTGTTCAAGGTGAGATAATATATACATTTTTGTGATGCTGAAGACTAAAAATCTTCATCATATAACTTTTGTCTCAAATGTGCGTTCAAATATCGCACTCAAGACATCATTGGCAACAAGCCTACATGAGAGTGGAAACATTGCAAATTCAAAGAAACGGTATCAAAATTGACAATGGAACATACATTGTAAAAATGTAACTCTCAAACTCATGAAGTTAGTTTAGCGAAATCAAGAGGAAAAATATGTCTTGAATTATTTTTGCAAGTCTTGAATAATTTTTCTTTTCTTAATGCATTACTTATCAAGCATCTGTACTTGAAAATTTAAAGGGTGCGGCTATTAGAATATATTTGGTTTTAAGAAAAGCCTTCAGGTATGTTCTTTGAAGAAAAGAAACGCACTTATGCACAGAGATTTTATGAAAAAACCATTGCCAAGCTAAGGTATACTTTTGCTTAATATAAAACTAAGTTTTACACGTTAGTGGTTTAGTGGTTTTTATCTTTCTTATTTAATAATTTTATTGATCAGAAAAGATGTGAGCTCTGTATAAAATAATAAGCAGTGAATAAAGGAAATTAAGCAAAGTTCCCTTTTTTTAGTTTTCCTTCAAAATAATAATCAATTAACTGAATATTTGATAGATCAAAGGAAACCCAAATAAAAAATGCGATTAAAATTTAGTTTGACAACGTAACGCAAGTTTTCCTTTATACAAGCATGGAAACCGTAATGCATTTCATAGTAAATAATACTTTAAGAAAAACTCACTTAAAAACTTTAAAAAAAGCACCATTTTCTTTCTAACATTTACACACTCTCTAAAGAAAAGTTTATTTATAATACATGCCTTTCCTGTTCATTTAGTTTCAATTAACATTACGTTTTATTCTATTGAATGTGACTTATGATGCAAAAAGTCTCGTAAAAAAGTACGAAAACAATTTTGTTTTTTAAATCAGACGATTACCTTTTATCACAAATACAAAATTTTCAATCGAATGGATTCTTCCATTGCGCATTACCTGTATGCGATGCAAGACAGAGTTAAATGACTGCAAATCTTGTAACAAAATCCAATGTAAATTTAATCAAACAAAGAAATTAATGCAACGCTTTATAATTATAATTTTCCATCTTTTCGAGGAAATTACATCCAAAAATGCTTTTTGATTTGCTGTTAAAATTAATGCTTGTAATAAAAGTTATCAAAGCTTAAAATGTTCTCTAGCAGAATTCTCTGAAGCCGAAACTACGTGAGTTTTAGGTCATTATATGTGACATAAAAGAATTACTTTCAGAAGTCTTTAATTGATTTTCTTCAGGTGACGTGCTAGCGTTAATTGGAAAAAATATAATTAGCGAACGTCGTTATAAATCTGAGACAAAAAAGAATTAAAATTCGGAGAAGATTTCTTCCAAGAGTTTTAATGATACGAGAATCGATAATCTTATAAAATCTTTAATTACTCATCACTCACTTCTAATGAGTTTGGTTAACGTAGCTCGGAAAATTTCGGAAATAGTACAAATGAGCTTATCAGAAGTTAAAACGTAAAAACTAAATCTTCAGAACTAAGGTTAAAAAAATATACCTCAAAATCTATTTTTCTATGAAACAATGCTAAAAAATTAACATGTAATTATTTTTTTTCCGGAAACTTCACTCATTTTGCATTTTTTTATTAAACTATTTCTTAAAATAAGCTAGAAATTTTTACAGTTTGGAACAAAGGTATAACAGGAATCAATAACGAGAAATTTTTAAATTTGTGATTTACGTATCAGTACTGACACTTCATTAAAGTGAAAAAATTGACGACTCTTCTTAAGGAAAATTAAGAGAGAAATTTTTCATTTTAAAATTTATTTTCGTGAGACGTGTTGCAATCTCAAGTATGGTACAGTTGTAGTATTCGCAAAGAAACATTTGGCAAAAAACAAAGGATAACATTAAATTATCCATTTGCGGCCGGAAAAAGAAACACAGTAGAGCTTTCTTATATGCAGATATGATGGACCGCCCAACCGGTATAATGGTTAGCGTTGCTGACTGCCACGCCAAATAATTGGCATGGATGGCATGATTGGCATACAAGGCATAGATTTTTAAATGTGCATATTTGTAGTGTCCGTGCTGTATGGGGACACTCTAAATATGCAGCGAGCCGAGAGTTCTTTCGACAGGTCGATGGTAGGGGAAGAGGAATCGAAGATCCTCGGACTTCTGCTTCCAAGGTGGTCTCCATCGAAATTCAAAATTCGATGCGGAACTGAGCTAAACTGTTTGTCCCCTGTAAGGTGCTCAAGGTTGTTGCCAACGTCAGGCGTAATCTTGCGCTCCTTGACACGAGGACTTTTCGGACGCATGGGCTGACTACACGCGAGAGAAGTGAGCATTAGTCCGGAACAACAACAGCAACAGATATTGTAACGTAAGAGCAACCGAGATGGATGAATAATCATATCAGCGGTCTTCTAAATATTTATTTTAAAGCTAAATAAAGATTTCTTGAGTAATAAAGGTAAAATATTATTTCGATACAGCCATACATCCAAAAACTACCGCTTAGAGCGGCTAGCTTACAGCTCAGTCGCGTGGCGCGACTTATCTACAGCTTCATCTCTACAAAAATATCTCTCACTAAAAAAACTCTTTCTTCCCTTTACGTTAGATTTCGAAGAAAACCAAATAGGGGGTGTCCTTACGAGTTTTTCTGTGGAAATCACTTTCCAGTCCTTTAGCGGACACTGGGTGATAGTTCACACAGAACCCACACAAGGAGTGCCATTAACACACTTCCGTAGTTAATTTACATGAAGATTAGTTCTCTTGAAGACAGGAAGTCTTTTAATGTAAAACGGACGATCCCTCATCTGAGGATCGTTGCAATTCCTTCCCTACCTGGGGGGGTTGCAGAATTCCAATATCTCTTACTTAAATATCACTGCTAGATAGACATAAAGTCAGCACTAAAAATGAACTAAACACAAAAATTTTTACACTACGCTGGGTTAAGTACCAAGGACAAAACAATAGGAACGTATATTGAGACCAGTGTAAAAAACACATAAAGAAATATTAAGAACTAAACTAAACCACTCACATAACAAAATATAATTTTACAGTTTTTCTGAAAACATGTAATATACAATTCTAATTCTGATTATACATCTATCCGGGCTGAAAAGGAAAGCCTTGCAGATATTTGATTATCAGTTTCTGGAAATCTCTGCAGAGACCCGAAACTTGATCCAGAACTAATGAACTTGACTTCAAAATAATTATACATATTTGATCTGGCATTAACACCAAGGGGAACCATTTCAATTTAAGTTTGATTTACATCATTCATGAAGTAACTACAATTATTCCCTTTAGACATGCCAGTATAAGGCTCTAACATAAATAAATGACGATTTGTGGGTCTTTCTGTTTACCCTAGTAAATTTATAATACATGGTGTGTTGGACAAATCACTTATTTAAATTCCAGGCTCTGTCAAATTTACCGGGATTTGTCTGGATCCCGCTCAGTAAGAGAAATGAAAACTTCTAATCTAGCCTTCTCCGGGTATGTAGAGAATAAACAACGTGCGGTCACTATGTTTTCTTTTTCCCTAAGTATGGTGGGCAAAAGTCTGCATGTAATTACGTTTTTTTCTTCAGCTGCTTCGGGAATGACTCGAGATTCCCGACCGTTCTCCAGGTCTTTAAGTAGCACTTCGTTTTCTGTTAGATAATTCCTTTCTAAGGAAATGTTGGGAGAGTCTAAACCTGCTAAATAAACGGCTGATTTCCCATCTTTAACTTTCACTTTGTAAGTGAGAATTTCGAGTCGTATCTAATGAATGAAAAGTCGGTTTATTCACCTCTGTGTTGAACAGAAGCAATTTTGCCTTCTCCCGTTCTTTTGTTCGGGGCAAAGGGTTGCTTTCTTCTATAGCGAGGGACCAAATTTCCTCTACGGTCATTGCGTTTTCTTTAGGAAAGCTAGCTTCGCTTTTCGGAGGCAGGATTCCCGGAAAAGGTCTTACCGCCCCTTTAACGGAGTGTGAAATTTCTCTGTTAGCTATGCATCTGCATCCTCACTGTTTTTATTGTATGTTTGCCCGTTCTCAGTTCCGGCACTAACAGTTTCGCGGTTTCTTCGATGTCGACTCTGGTACATCGGTTGTTGACAAAACACTCCTTCATTTTGATTTCCTGCTGTTCTTGGTGTAAGGCTTTAGTTAAACTAACAAAGTTTTATTTTAATCTAAATCTTTCTATCCCTTCTCATTTTCAACTTCCCGTTAGAAGAAGCGCGCGTTTTCAGCTTTATGCTAATTTGAAGTGGAGTCAACGACTATTTAAACGAATGGTAGAAACCTCTCAGTGTGAGAGAGCTTTTAGTCTCAGATCACGGTCACTCTATTCGACGTTCGCCTGACTAGCTAGCATTTAAATTCTAAGCCATAGCGCTTCACGTGATTGCTTATTGAAATAATCCCAAGTGCGTCAGTATTAGTAAATCTTGCTACGCACCATTTAGTTTAGAGGCCAACCTCGCGTTATAGCTCTGTGAGCGACCACTGTTTAATTTCTAATTAGTTTTAGTTTAAATTATTTGATTGCTCATTTTAGACCCAAGTGTGGTCATTACTTTCTGTATCCCTCCCGAGTTGGGAAGTGGTTGTACATAATAGTGATTTAATAAAAGAGGATTTTAAATCCCTTTCAAGTGCAGTTATTCTCCAACTTAATCACAGTATCCGACCACAGAACATAGCTGCATTCAGCTCCCTGTTCAAGATCAGGACTTTAGGCTGTTCACGAAGATGTTTGCCAAGAATATGCACCGAACACTCAGTCCTGACACGAGTTTCGAGTAAATAGTGTCCGACTTCCAAACTTTTCCTATCGACTGCGGCTTGTAACGTTAATCTCGGTAATTCAAAATCCCTTTTTTCTCTCCTAATTCTATCCTGCCTTTTTTCTTTTTCTTTTCTAATTCTATCTTGCCTCTCCTTCTCTTCTTTCTCAAGCTTCACTGAAGTGATATTTTTCAACAGATTTTTCACAAGTTTCTCCTCATAGGCTCCATTTCTCATAATCAACTGTATTAGAGACAATGTCCTAATCTCAGGTCCGACCTCTCCTCTTAACTCTTCAGCCAAGGTTAAAAGATCCTCTTTTCTAACTTTTACTAAGAATGCCATGATAATATAAGACCAAATTAGCATAATAAACTAGCAAGTCTATATCCCTCTCTCACTCTCTCTCTCTCTATATATATATATAATTGTTTTAAACAAATATCAGTTTCAAAAAGAGAGAAGTATAGTTTAAACCTTAAATTTTTAACAACAGATTTTACAAACTTAACATAAATGCAAGACAGTTTACATTATAATATGCACATTAAGTTCAAATATAATTTGTGTGCTTGAGGACTTAATATACTAGAGATACTATTAACTTTTAAATGTTTTACATTCAATTGTGTAAAACTTAAATGCTTATGATAATGAAATATACTTTCATCAAAATTTCCAAAGTATATCAAAAACTATGCATTCCAAGGTAAAATTAATGAAAAAACTTATATATGCTCATAACTAAACATTCACATACAACAGTTAAAATGTAAGATACTGTGAATTTCAAGCCTTTCCCTTTTACATTTTCAACAGAAGGATTTTTCAGTTCTTATACAACTAATATTTTACACACCTTAACGGAAAATTCTAACATTTAAAACATTCAAAACGTCTTAGAAATTATATGTCAAAATACCAACTAATCTTAGAACCTTTCGAATTATAATAATTCCTTTCTTTTACTCATTTAGTTATATAAGCTTAATTTGAGCACAACATATTAACATTTTAGATATCAAAAGAGCTATTAACACATATTAAATTTCTAAAATTTATGCTTTCTTATTGTAAACATAAAAACAAAACAACACACTTCTTTAGGCTTTACAGAAAACAATGTCGACTTAAAAGAGTTTTGTGAACTTGTTTAAACTAAATTATAGAAATAAATTAAATTACTTCACTTGCCTCAATATAAAAATCCAAGGTACTTACCCGCCTTGATTGTAGACTTGATACACAGGTTGACGCTTGAAAAAGAAAAGATGCTGTTAGAAATTAATTAGTCACAATTTAAGATTTTTATATATGCTGATGCTACAGACACGTATATCACTTATACACCTTTCACAACACTTCACGTTTCGCACACTAATCATCCAGACACTTTCACAACAACTTTAATTACAACACACTACAGCCTCACAGCACTTCACTTTTCGGACACTAATGATCCCACAAGAGGCTGATGAACTTCGGACTGGATTTTTGAAACCTGGCGGTCCACAGCTAACACGGATGAACAATATTCATTTTTTTACATTTCCCGACAAGGAAATAACTTCGGACACGAAATAACTTCGCACGAAATTAAAAAAATGCTGATAATATTTTGCTTAATGAGAGTCCCACAACTTGAGCTGAATTCAGGAGACTGACGTTCTTTTGTATCAGAAATGACGACCGTAAACTTTTCCGTGGAATTCCGATCCACACAGCTTAACAGTGAGCCGTATTCCTGAGACTGACGTTCCTCTTCATCCGGACTGGCGTCCGTAACGTTTCCGTGGATTTCCGATTCACACAGCTTAACGATGAGCTGTGTTCAGGAGACTGACGTTCTTTTCCGTACTGACATCCGTAATTTTCCGTGGATTTCTGAATCCACCTGCTGCCGCCATTTTTATATATAGCTTTAACGTCAGAACATGCGAGAGGGATGAATAATCATACCAGTGGTCTTTTAAATATTTATTTTAAAAATTAATAAAGATTTCTTGAATAATAAAATAAAACATTATTTCGATACAGCCATACATACAAAAACTAACGCTTGAAGCGGCTCTGAACAGTCGCGCGGTTCGACTTATCTATAGCTTCATCTAAACAAAAAAGTCTCAAACTAAAAAACCTTTTTCTTCCTTTTACGTTAGATTCGGAAGAAAACCGTACAGGGAAAGGGTCCTTACGAGTTTCTTCTGTGGAAATTACTTTCCGGTCATTTATCGGAAACTGGGTGATAGTTCGCACGGCACCCATACATGGAATGCCCTTAACGCACTTTCGTAGTTAATTTACCTGAAGATTAGTTCTCTTGAAAACAGGAAGTCTTTTAATATAAAATGGACAATCCCTCATCTGAGGATCGTTACAATGTGGTGGAATTTCAGCAAGATACTGTCTTGAGTTTACGTTACACGTAAATGTGCCTCATACAGCCTGTCTACCAGGGAGAAATACTAGCGGTTCACAATATAAGATATTCGATCGAACTGCAAAATTCACTTATTTAACACCTCAGTACGAATCCAGGATAAGTTCAATATTTGACGAGTTAGTTCTCAGACTTTCTTTAACATTTTGTTTTCAAATAATTACTCTTTTGCATGTCAACCTAGCGTAAATTACGCCTATTATCCGTCTGAAAATTAAAGTCTGTCTACTTTCATATTTAAGGATTGAGTTAATAACAATCTTTGGAAAGTAACTATCATTAAGCTAACTGACAACCAGAAAGCAAAGGCAGTTTTTTTACAGAAAAATAAGAGCCTATTACCATCACGCATCACATCTCAATTGATTCGATGTTTCAGGCAGGTGGTGATGCGCTATCTCCATAACTGCAGAAGTTATGGATTCCAAATAACTTTAATTATGATCTAGTTAAGTGAAAATATTTTAAACGTACTTCAAAACAAGATTTGGATTCATTTTTAATTCTATGATAGTATTCGGTACTTCGGTTTACATTATTCACTCCCAATATCAACGCGTATTTTAAGGGCGACACCCGTTTGTCCAAATTAAATGAGGAAGGCGTAAGTAGGTAATAATGCAAGTGGTTGTGAAATCCGTGATTTAGATCACTGCGATAACACCATTGGTTCTTCATCTTTCTTGCTTCCGAAAACCTGTTACATATATACAATATCACGGGAAATATTTTGTGTGATACATATTTCCGCAAATTTTGAGTCAAAAAGGCATTGTTACTTTAAGCTTCCGAACAATATATTTATATATAAGACAATTAAGTATGACGAACATCAATTCAGTAATGAATTAACACTAAAAAAATAATAAAAGTGAGATAGTTTTTAAGCTACATTGCTCGCGCGCAGTGTTCGTAGTCCTAACTACATTTTGTTATCACATGACCTGCTAAAAAAAAGAATGCTTATACTTTGGCGAATCTCGCATCATGTGACCTAGAGCAGATGCTTGCGAAATGCCCAGCTACGATAAGATAGCTTGCCCCCAAAGTGGGTTTAGGTTTGGCAGATTTGGTGACTTCTCCCTGCCAGTTCGTGTAATTTTTGGCAAGCTGATCCTGAAAGACGGTTTCTAGTGCATGCTGTACCACTTCTGTAGTGGAACTTGCTGTAGGCATGAGTGCCATTGTGAGAGTGCTAGGGCGAAAACCTGATAAGTTGCAATTTTGAAGGCAGGACCATACTGCTTGGTGGTATTTGTACAATATTTACGCCATAAAGCATGTTTGGCATTTAGTATTCTGCGCTTACAAAGTGCCAGGGCTTTCTTACATTCTTCACGCAGCTGTTACCCGTCGTTGTCTGGGCCTGTCATCGCAGTGCCCGGATTCTGCTGCGTCTTGTAGTTAGGTCTGTTTTCCACCATTTGGCTACATTTAGTAACAAAATTGACTATATATCATAGACGGAGCGAGAATATGCTATAACGAATTCTTATCGGTTTTCCTCAGAATGTTTTCGAAGGCAGGTCAAAAGTTATAAATACGCTGCCTGTGTGCGGAGTAGCAGTGTTTCGTGAGAGAGTATCTTGAGTAGCGTAGTATTAGTCACGTGAGTTTAGAGGTTAACTTGAGAGCGATCAATCGAGTCAAAAGCTGTGCTTTGCCATGAAGCTCTATTGACTGTTATAGCCTGATAAGGCTGTGTTGCTGATTGTTTCAGGTTGTTTATCGTAATTTTTTCGACGGTTGTAAACGTGCCTTTCGAACTCTCCTGTGTAATACTGAAGAATAAATGGTGTTTTGATTTTTCGTCAAGTTGTTGTCATCACTCCAAATCCACAAATCCGTGGAACGCAACAATATGTTTCTTCAAATACAATGTATTTTAATATTTTTAATGATTTTTCTGTTTCTAATATTCTCACCATCGTGAATCATAATATTGATAATTCTCACTATAATTACGAAACAACTTCATGACTACATTATTGTACATCAACAGATTGTTAACGACATTTTTAACAGTAGAAACTGTTCAAAAATCAAGTTCATTTAAATTGTTTAAAATCACTTTCTTTTAAATGGAAGAACTACTTAATCTAATTTTAAACTACCAGAATTGTAAGCATTTTCACGTGAAATAGAAAACAGTTTGATCACTTCTTCGAATTCTGATATCACTTCTGCAGTTAGAAAGTCGCAAAATTCATTGTCACAATAACGTTCGTAATTTGATTTTAAGATAAAGTACTTAATATGCGTATTACTGATATTGTTCCCGATGCCAAATTTAAGTGAAATCCTATGGATTTCACATTAGGGATTCTGATAATTACTACATTCATTTACTGAAAGAAGAGCTTTAGTTTCGAATTTATTTTCCTTTCTTCCTCAGTTACTAATTAATGGGCTTTAATGAAAAAAGTCATTAATTAAATTCTGAAGGTACTACCAAAGGAGGCGGATCTTAAACTCCGTATCAACACACCTTGTAAGAATGTTTTTATCTTCCGTTTTCGAAATCACATGCATACACGTATGCTTGTAAAATTTTCTGCTGAATCCTCCAATACCAAGTAAGGGTAGTAAATATTCACTCTGTAAGGAAAGTATTGGGTTTTTGAAAACAAAAATTCTGGTGAACATCTGATGTCATCAATATTCTCCCCATCATGTGTAATACCATTAATCTTACGCTAAATGAACCCTTTTGCATTCCTCGGCAGTTGTCCAAAACTTAAAATAAAATGCCGGAAATTTCCTCTCAGCTCACTTAAGTTCATTTAAAAAAGAACCGTATATCGGGAACAATTATTTATAATTTCCGTTGAGACTGAAATAGCATATTGGCAATTTCGCGTCATTTTATGCAAGAGAATTTCTCAAATAAACCGATCAACAATGTTTTGACAACGTATTATGAAGTACTTGAAGTTTCGTTGCGTTTGAACTCCTGTCATTATTAAGCTTGTAATTAAAGCTTAAGAATTGAAAATACGTAATTATAAAAATGCAATCACCATAATGAAAATAACTTTTATTAAAAATATTATTAATTCGGCATTCGAATTCAACTTTGCATATTCGCTTCTAAATATGAAAAATAATTAAATTTCATTAATTTAATAAAAAGAGCTGGAGAGAAACTGTATAAATCATTTATATAAAATTCACTGCGAAGGTTAATAAAGAATAATAGTGTTACGAATTTTGTATTTAATAAGGTACTTTATTAGGATTGTAATTAAAATTGTTTTATTTTCCCGTGCAACGCAGACAACTTAGCTACGTCAGAAAAGTAAAAAAACAAGAGCGCATGCATTTAATACTTAATAAATAAATAACTCGTAATTGCTGTTGTCATCGTAGAAAATCGAGACATTTACAGATTTTACGAGAATGTTCTAGTTAATAATTAAAAAGCTTATAAAAGCCAAATTTAAATACCTCAGCTCAGGTGTAGTTGTAGCTGTTTAAAGCTAACTGCTGTTTGTTTATTTAACGCTGCCATTGATTGGAGTGAATTCGCTGTGAGACTGGATTAAATTTATCTGTTTGAATTGAATTCTGCTTAACGTTTGAGATATTGTGATATTGTACGAATATCTCTGAGGAAATATTTCAGTATTTTGTTTTATTTGTGCGAAAAGAATACATCTTATTAACTTATTAACGACTTGTGCATTGAATTCATTATGTATCTGTACGCAAACAATAATTTTTGGAGTCAGAAGTGGGATTAGAATGCCATTAACTAGAGCAATGGAAGAACAATTAAGGCAATTTATGGCAGCTTCATTTAAGAAAGAGATTAATGCTGGCTAAGATTTCGTTAAAGAGGAGATGAAAGCGGTTCAAGAAAAGATGGAAGCTGGTCAAGAATCTGTTAAATTAAGGCTGCTCAGGAATGTGCTAAAGATGAAATGAAGGTTGTTAAAGAAAACAGAGAGCAGGGCAAGAGGAAATGAAAAGAGAAATTACTTACGTAATAGATAACAAATTTGAGGCTAGGGAAGGCAGAATTGACGCTGTTGAAAATAAAGTTAGACACATTGATGAAAGAATTTCTTCGGTAAAAGGACAATAAGAAGAAAGAGTTTCAGCCGTTGAACAACAAATCAAACAACAAATTTTTGAAAGTGTTTCTGCAGTTGCCAAAGAAGTTGATAATTTAAAAAATTCCTAGTGACGGCAGGGAACATAGGTAATGGTTTTAAATTTCTACCTATGCCTGCTCGTCCATCTCTGAAGCTATCGACATGTGATGGGAAGACCTCTTAAAGCGCAAGTTTCAATAGTGGCGGATGCGAACGGATGGGATTCCAAGCTAAGGCCTGTCATCTCGCGTCTTCTCTGAGAGCAGACGCAGCAGATATCCTGCAGACTCTTCCCGAAAACCAAAGGCTAGATTTTGAAGCTCTGTGCAGCGCATTGGAGCTGCGTTTCGGGGAGAAATGTTTGAAAGACTACAGTAGGCTTCAATTAAAATCTCGTCAACAGAACGCCCCTGACACACTACAAAAGCTCGCCACGGATGCTGAAAGGCTGTCCCATCTCCCTCTTCGGAGTACCGACAGAGACAAGGAAAATCCTGTCCCTGCAATACTTCATCGACGGCATCCGGTATCCTGAAATACAGAAAGCACTGCGAATGACTAATGTCAAGGACTTGAAAAGCGCTTTAATGTACGCCATGAAATTCGAGGCAGCACATAATTGATTTAATGCAGACCTCAAACAGAAAACCTACCTGGCAGGACATTTGGAGCTATAGTCCCACGACAAAACAATATTGGTCTCTCTGAGGACTCGCTCCATATTTGAAACGGCGTCTTGTACCGGATATTCGAATCGGATGATGGAAATGCATTCCGAGAGCAGCTTCTACTCCCAAGATCCCGGAACCTGGACGTCGTTAAAGAACTACATAGCAGCCCTGCAGAAGGCCACTTCGGAATAATGAAGACCTTGCAGAGAGTTCGGGAGCGCTTCTACTGGAATAATGCAAAGGATGATGTGCAAAAGTGGTGCTGATCTTGCGATGCATGTGAAAGTCGGAAAGGACCGAAAAAACGCAGCCGACGGAGGCTGCAACGTTACAATATAGGAGCCCCTTTTGAACGTATCGCTTTTGACATCTTAGGACATCTGCCACGAACTGTTGATGGCACCAAATACATCCTCGTTGTCATTGATTACTTCACCAAGTGGCCTGAAGCGTATCTTCAGTTACATTCCGATCAGGGAAGGAATTTTACTTCGACTATAATCAAAGAACTGCGCAAGCTACTCGGCATTGCAAAACCCAAACGACTCCTTCACATCCCCAGTCGGACGGCATGGTAGAGAGGTTTAATCGAACTATCTTCATTAACCTCTTATTAGTGCTTTCCAGAAACCAACAGGACTGGGACAAGAAGACTGGACAAGAATGGGACAATAGGGCAAGAAGTTACTACTGTTTCTACTGTCTTACCGTAGTGCTGTCCACGAGACTACCGGCTATTCCCCATCTCAGATGCTCTTCGGTCGTCACCTTCGTCTGTCATGTGATCTTTTGTTTGGTCGCCTTCCAGATGTGCTTTCATCGCCTGAGCAATACATACAAGATCTCTAGGCCCGGTTTGAAGTGATGCAAAACTTTGCACGAGAGCAGGTGAACTTGAGGAAGGAAACGATGAAGACCGATACGACACCAGAGCTGAAGAACATCTTTTCTACAAAGGAGACAAGGTTTCGTTGTGAAATCCGACTGGTCGAAAAGGACTTTCTCCGAAACTACAGTCACCTTGGGATGGTCCTTACACAGTCCTAAACAGCCTGAACGACGTCGGGGTTGGGATCCGTAAGTCATCGAACTCTAAACCTTGTACAGACATTAGGTTATTTCGAAGCAGGAGACATGAAAAATGAGCAACGCCTTCGCCGGGAATCGAACCACGGACCTCTGAAATACCGGCTCAGTGTGCTGACCACTACACCACGAAGGCACGCTAAGAATGTGGGAGATATACCTTATATACTCCCCTTTTTAAAGGGCGACTAGGGATTTAGGGGACCTAGTCGCCAAATCCTGGGTGTGGAGAGTCATCATCCACAACCCTTTTAGTTCGGGCGCCAGTGTAGAGACATTAGGTTTTTTTGGAAGCAGGAACGATGAAAAATGAGCAACGCCTTCGCCGGGAATCGAACCACGGACCTCTGAAATACCGGCTCAGTGTGCTGACCACTACACCACGAAGGCACGCTAAGAATGTGGGAGATATACCTTATAACCTAAATTCATCGATTAGGACAGGTTAGCTCCTTACTATGGCCATAGTACGTAGTGTATATAATTATAAATAGTAATGTAAATAATATACGACCATGCTGCTCCTTTTTGTATTAAGTATTTGATAGCATGTGATAGTATTTGATTTATATTTAGTATCTGATAGTATTTGATTTGCATTTAATATTTGATAGTATTTGATATGTACACTGATGTGCAAAACTTAAGCAACAGCAGGGTTTTTTGCCATAACTCCACGAGAAATCAGCTGAAAGACATGAAATGCAGAAATGAATGAGAGTATTATGTATGCAAAGGATGACGAAAGCATCGGACCTCAAAAAGGAATACAATGCATACGGTGTGGAATCAAACAAAAACAAGCTTTATTGAACGCATAGTATCGTGACACATGATTGTCTATCCAAGAGGAAGAACAACAAGCAGATGTTCCTTAATATGGGATATGCTCTCCCATCACTGCAATGGTTGCTTCACACCGTATCCGCATACTCAGAACCAAGTGATGCAACTTTTCTTGCGGTAGGAGTGCCCATTCCTCAATCAGCATCTGTTTGAGTTGCTGGGTGCTCTCTGGAGGATGCAAGCGTGCTGCAATGCGTCCTTCCAAAGCATCCCACACATGTTCGATGGGATTTAAATCTGGGGAGTACGCTGGCCAATCCATTCGAGTGATATCTTCACTTTCCAGTAGCTCCTCAACAGCAAGAGTCCGACGTGGCCGTGCATTGTCATCCATAAAAATTAAGTCTGGGCCAATGGCACCTCGAAACAGACGCACATGGAGAAGGAGTACATCCTCACATTAGCGATCCCCGGTTACAGACAATCTGTCGAAAATGGGGAGCTCAGTTCGCCCGTTCAGCATAATGCCTCCCCAGACAAGAACGCCAGGACCACCGTTACGGTGTCTTTCCTTGATGTTACTGGAATAAAACCGGGTCCGAACCTCTCTCCAAATCAAAACGTGTTTAGAATCGCTTGTGGTACTGAACCGACTCTCATCAGTAAAGAGGGAATGTAATGTTTTTTTTCATCTATTTTTGCGAACTTTTGATGTGCATCTATAGACATGGGTGCTTGAGTATTGCTATGTAAGTCTGAAGGCAAAAACGTTTAAAATTTCGACAGAAGTTTGAAATTTAATTTTTTTTCACTTTGATTATGCCGCCCAGCTGAATATTCTTATGTAAAATATGGGTAAAAGGCTTTTGAAAATAATTTAAATTTAATATTATTGTTTTATGAAAACTTTCAGCAAATATGTATGCAGATTATAACAAATATGCATGCATAAACCGTATGATACTATAATTGAACTAGTATAATGTTACAAGGCGATGTTACTCAGGCGAAAAATGAAAAATTGAAAAATTAAACACTACGACACAGCTGAATAATTATGCTGCATTTTTGAAGTTAATATATAACACATAAAAAGAGCATGCTTCATACTATGATAGCAAGAATCGCCCCCTCTTACACACACTTTCGATTATCAGGCCCCCCTAAGGGCCCCTTTTTAATTTTTTGTAAATATAGGTTGTAATATATCATTTTGTTCAAGAAAAAAAGCTGTTAAACGACTTTTTATTGGAACACCTCCAAGCTCTTATTTCTATCAACACTTAAAAGACTCAAATATTTGATCCTTTTTTTTTCTTCAAAAAATAAATATGTTGCATCTAAAACTAGCCTTAGAAATATTTTCCCGCCTTTCCCCAGCTGCGAAAACTAAGTCACGTACTTGTTTCATAACGCAGGGTAAAAAGTTTTCTTGTATTCCTTAGTCTCTCATCTGAAATTAACAAAGATGATACCCTAAAGAATAAAAGCAGGCTTTCAAATTAGCAGTTTTTCCATTGCACTAAGAAATCAACCTAAAGTGCATTTCTATTTCCCGTACTTTTAAGTGAGCTTTCCCTTTGCGTGATGTTATCACAGTCCCCTTGTGAAGATAGCGTGACCCCTGCGAGACAAATTAGTGTCAATCATCTCTTTTAATTTTCGATGCATTCTAGGTTATTGGAAAACACGAAACAACGGGTGTCTTTCGGGGCTAACATAGCCCTAGAGTTAAAAAATTTAACCCCTAGAGTGGGTTACGTTTTGACACCAGACGACAGTTTTAAAATCTGCGAGTCTTTCTCATGGGAAAGAGCGAAGTGCTGAAATTAAAATTTTGGCTAAACAGAAACGAATGTAAAATCCGAGTGGAGTAAACAAAGACTAAAATGAAATTAATATACTTGCATTCAGTCCTAGCACAGGTCAGTAAACTTCCCATTGAACATAATAATGAATCCTAAACAACTTGGAAATTAATCGTTAACACATTATTACATCATAAACTATTATAATGTAAAGAAAATTTATCACCTTACAGAGTAGAGAAAGAGAAGCCTGGTGCTGCCATCTGTTGGCAAGGTACCCTCAGTATGGGTACCAGTATATATTATATACCAGTATTAAAAACGTATAAATAATCTTCTTTTAATTATCAGTTTTAATTGAAATGCAGTAAATATAAAAAGTTCAGCATCTGTGCGTCATATATTTGAAGATTTTGAATTTTTTCTTCCCCTCGAATGGAATTTATGAACATTCAAACATGATACCTTTGAAAGATGTATATTAATTTCATAACTGTAAAATATTGAGTATTCATAGAGTAATACTGCCACTTAGAATCAAAAGAAAATACTAGAAACTTACGAATACAGCTTTCCGTGAGGAAAAATTAGCATTTTTGAGGAGGTTAAAGAATTGGCAAACATCCGGTATATTTTACATACCGGTGCCCTGGAAAGGGTTAAAAAGCCTATAAAAGCCGAATTTAAACACCTCAGATCATTTGTAGATGTAGCTGTGTAAAGCGAATTGCTGTTTGTTTACTTAATGCTGTCACTGATTGTAGCGAATTCGCTGTGAGATTGGATTTACTTTATATGTTTTGAATTGAATTCTGTTAAACGTTTGAGATATTGTGATATTGTACGAATATCTCTGAGGAAATATTTCACTATTTTGTATTTATTTCGTGTGTAAAGAATAGATTTTGTTAACATTTTATCCATTTGTGCATTCAATCCATTACGTACCCGTACGCATGCAACAATAGTTTAGTTTAATTCAAATGCAAGATTGTAGGATTATTAACTCATATTTTTGCATAAGTTACAAATTTGCATTATTTTAGTCTATTATAAAGTTCTACTCTATCGGGAATTATTATTCTAAATTAAATCGTAATCTTTGCATTTGGCAATTAGCAATCGATTAAAACTTTTCTCCTCAGTGCATTAGCGATTATATTTATGTCATATATATATACATATTATTTTATTTCTCATGGAAATATTATTTAAAATCTTTTTCTTTTAACTAAATACTATTTGATATTAGCCAAAAGTTTTCATTAAATATGATTCTGACTCGCTTGTTTTCTATATTTATTACAGTTTACAAATAGAAGTTATTTTAAGATAAGCAGAAGGCAATCATGTTACAACTTAATCATCAACTTAATCATGTTACAACTTAATAATAAGTCTCTTCAGATTAAATAATATATTTTAGAAATATCAAAATAAAATTACGTACTAAAACATTGAGAGCACAAAGCTGGACTAATAGCATTGTTTCTATGTATGTTTGTATAGGGTATGAAATTCGAAAAAAAATTAGATTAAAAGTAAAATAAAATTAAACTAAAATATAAGTTTTTTATACAATAAAATTTATTTAAAATGTGTATGAATTAATGCACTAAAAGGGGAAAAATAATTTATCATATATTTTAATGAGAATAAAATATTAAATAGTTCAGTTTACAGAATCCATCTGAACATCATTCAGAGAATGAAGATACCATTTTGAAGATTCAATTTCGGATTCAGTGGAAATCATGTAGCGCTGATATCGATTAGTTATTATTTCCAAATACCGGTGTTCTTGTACAATAGTAGAGGAAGAGAACCTGCAGATGAAATCACATCTTCGGTAATGCTAATTCCTTTTAATCTTGTTTCGAGTAACCATGTGGTTCTTAGCATAACTTAACTCATGAAGAGGAAAGTCACCGGATTACAGCACATAATTTTAGTTTTGCAAATCATAACAAACTGAATTTTTCCATTCTTTGACAGTAACTCTCAATAATGGTGTTGATCTCTGCGTAACGGACCTAAGCTTTGGTTATGTATGTATTTAGTGAATTATTTCACTTTGAATTTTTAAATTATTTTTCTGTGGTTTACATTTACAAAATATCAGAAATTTCTGTATTTAATAAAAATTATCACATGCTAGTTCTTTCCCGATAAAACAATTTAAAACTAAACTTTAGTGACAAGAAAAATGAAATAAATGAGAAACGTAGCATAAAAGGCAATATTCGAGTCATTAAATATTAATCATCTAGTCCCTGCAAGTTTTATATATTCTCAAGCTAATGAGCGCTTAATCTATAAAATAACACTCTTTTTGACAGCTTTTTTCATATATGTTCTACCATAACACCAATGCTAATTCATTTTCTTATGGTTATAAGAAATCTTTATGACTTATGTCGTTAATATTGAATTAGAATGTTTAAATGAAAGGAAAAAACAAACTGAAAATCTGGAACAGAATCCTACTTTTATTAAATCTATTTACATCAGACCGTTACCCTTTTAGAGACATTAGGTTATTGAAGCAGGAAACATGAAAAATGAGCAATGCCCTCTAACCTCTCGAATGAGCGCCGAGTGTGCTGACCATTACACCACGAAAGCGTGCTAAGAAAACTGGAGAAATACCTTATAAAGTCCACCTGTTAAAAGGCGACTGGAGATTAGGGAACCAAGTCGCCAGTCGAAATCCTGGAGTCGCGGAGAATAATCATACACCAAGGTCTGTTCCTGTTCGGGCACCACTGTAGAGACATTAGGTTATTTCGAAGCAGGAGACATAAAAAATGAGCAATGCCCTCGCCGGGTTTCGAACCTCTCGATTACGCGCCGAGTGGGCTGACCATTACACCACGAAGGCATACTAAGAAAGCGGGAGAAAAACCTTATAACCCTTAACTAATAATTTCACTCGTAACACAAAATATTACAAACCAACCCCCTCCTCAGAGTATATATTTAGAATTTGAGAACTTACGCTAAATTAAGTACATAAAATATTAGAAATCAACACCATCCTCAGAGCATAAATTTAGAATTTGAGAACTTACGTTAAATTAAGTACATAAGCAATTACCGTCAATTCAAATTTGGATAGACATGTTTTATCTGGTGGTCTGTTACTGGGAATTCTAACAGACCTTAAGTATGCAGCTTATGTTCATTTAAATCAGATTCTAATGATGCCATTCTTATCTGTCAGAAATAAAATAATGTGAATTAGCGTAGTTCCAGCTTCCTTAATCTGATCTCTGTAGGGATTGATTTTCCTGACATTTCTTTATAAAATTTATTATAAATCCATATAAAGTTATGCTAGTTGGATTTGGTATAAATTAACACATACTGTATTCTACATAAAGATTTCATTTTCTTTATCAGAACTTAAGGAGCATGAAAATCATTAATCGAATTAACCTTAGAGCCCGTATTCGAAAATTAAGAGAAAATGTGCAAAATATGTAACATCGTCTACAATTTTCTTTCTTCCAAAGTATACGAACTAATTCAGAGGAGAGATCTTATTTTCTTTTCGCTATCGATCAGTATAGCTGATCCACTGGGTTAGCTGCTCATCAGCCCGTTGGAATCCGACGAAGGAATAATAAAAAATCTAGAGCTTAGTGCAATGTTCTCCGGAACTTTACTGGGAATATTGAAAGAAGACGAGCACAAAGGAGGGAAAGTACAAGGTGGATATAATGCAGTTACAGTATTATAGCATTAAGTTGTGCATAAAAATGGTAATAAAGTCAGAGCATAGATATAATTAGAGATATGTAGATAAAATCATTACATTTAAACAGTACATATCAAGCAAGAAAAATGCACAAAATTAAGCTAACAAGATTGTACATGAATATATGCAATAGTTAGATACAGCTGAAGATGAAGCTTTACAACTTACACAACACTACAATGTGGCTAAAGGTATTAACTGATCAGTCTTGTCGTGGCGAGATGATACTGGCTGATATACTATTAAGTACTCTTAATTAAGAATGAAATACCCCAAAATAATGGCAATTTTACGTGTTCACATATATTCTGACAGAAACTCATAATATGTTTTTCAATTTTCAGTCAGTCAAATTGTTCTACTGCTTGTAACAATTTATTTTCCTACCATTGTCTTTTGTTTTCTCTTAAAGTAGGATTACTTTCTTATGTTCTTGTCAACGACAAGTTAATCCTACAATAATGGTAATATATCAACTTTTATTATAGTAATTTATCATTTTATGTAGCACGTGCATATATTTTAATACAAGACAGTTCCTATAATTTTGTTTTCAGAGCATACGATTGCATTATGATATATGCAAGATGAATACCCACTGGGAAGGCCCTCAAAAGTTACTTTCAAACAGCAAATCAACTTTTGCATTTTAGTCTTCAAGAGAACTTTTAGAGATTACGAATTTTTTAATAGAAAATCAAATAGTCTTTGATTCCAGAGAAGTGCATGCCTTATGCAAAGTGAGTTTCGGTTTGGTACTTTAAATAGATTTGGCTTCCTCTCTTTCAGTTTTCTATCCAGAACCTGTATGTATATCTCTTTCACTCTATCAGATTTTAACGAAAGTTTTCGGCCACCGCAAATATCGTCAGTTCACATTGGTGCGTTTAAACATATTTTGTAAAACGAATTTTGGCATTTGAAGGAAAGAGACTTGCTTTAGAACATTGCATTGTGAATCATCGTTATCATTACGTACAGCATGTCTGAAATGGAACT
The DNA here is from genome assembly GCA_000611955.2 of Stegodyphus mimosarum. Lineage (NCBI taxonomy): Eukaryota > Metazoa > Arthropoda > Arachnida > Araneae > Eresidae > Stegodyphus > Stegodyphus mimosarum. The sequence continues at coordinate 237,312 of KK119427.1, forward strand.
ATCACGCTACCAGATTAGAAACATTATTTACTTACAGTTCTGTTAAACGTCAGCTACAGAATGCCACTAAATCATGTGTATAGCTTTAGTTACTAATGCTATATCATATGATACTGTGAAGGTTTTGTACTTGTTGGAGTTATTTTTCTACTTAAAGTTTCCAATGTTCATTACACATGAAAGTCAAGAATAAGAAAAAACCAACTTTAAATCATATCACTATAATAATTACTGCCAGGGTGTAAAGTTGGATGACAAACAAGATAAAACAACATTCAGTCGGTTAAACCAGTGTGTTCTAATGGCACCATAGATAGTACAAGAAAATACTCCAACAGTATAGTACATCAAGCGTAGTGATCTGCCTACAACCCGTTCATGTTTAAAATTAGTTTTTTGGGTGCAGTGTTCTAAATTATATTTGAAAACATACAAGTTATATTAAATTAAATTTTCATTTTTTAGAGGTTAACAAAATTAGCAACAATATAACAATATATGGTGATGGTGGCGGTGTTACAAGAGTTGAAGTGAGAAAACAATTTTTACATACCCTTTTTGACAATCACAATTACTTGTCCAGAATTTTCTCGTCGGACATTACATAGGAACCCTCAAGAGGGAGGGTGAATATAAAATTGTCAGCCATGAAAGTATCTGTGGGATGAAAAAAAACAAGTTAGTAATCGATTAATTAAAGCCGTCCTCCCCTTCCTTCCTGCGTCGACGACAATCGGTGGTTCTCTCTCGGTAAGTTTCACCATCGTTCCAAATACCGCAGACAGAGTACTCGAGACCGAGCTACTCTTTTTTCATCTGGCGCTAAAGTTCAGGAGTTTCCCTCGTAGATCGCTGCAGACCCTTTTTCTTCTCCTCGCCAGCCCCTCGTTTGGCGATCCGAGACGGTCCAAATCCAGCCAGGTGCATGGCAACCCTAGGAGCGGAATCAGAACAGAAAGTGAAGGCAAGGGGGTAGGCTAGACAGACGTTTACGAATAATTGCTGTTACAAATGGTTACAAGCGACCCACCAGGGTCATCAACCTGACATAGTAGAAGTTAGCCTCGTTCAAGGTCCCATTTTAACATGGTGAACGCCTGTCAGAATGCGAATCACCCAGATACCTAAACATTGGCGTGGCGAAGCTGCATACAAAACAAGCTAATTCAGCAGGGTGCAGATGCGCACTTGGCGAAAGATATTTTTTCAGACCACTGTCTGGCAGAGATAGTTTCGAAGAATTCTTCTCCAAGTAAACGTCAAAATAAAGTCGTAAATCTTGATTTCCAAATGCAACGTAAAAATGTTTTAGAAAAGAATTAAGGATATGTTTTTTAAATACCAAATTAATAAAAGACCGAAGAAAATTTCTTCAATTGAAATATTATAATTACATAGAAAAATGTTTACGTTTTCTACAACACCAAAAACGACATTACCAACAGAGTCAGAAAATATGGATTCCAGCTTTACCAGAAAGAGGGGTACGTTAACAAAACCAAATTAAACTTTAAACACCAACTTGTGTAAGGCAAATAACTTTAGAAAGTTTTTTTTTTAAATGACCTTAATGGTCAACTTAACCAGAAATTAAACATTAAGCAAACAAGTTAAGATTAAGTATTAACTAAACAAAAAATTAAATGGTTAACCAAATTACCTTAAGGAAAAAGAGAAAAAATAATTATTCAAGCAACTTAAATTCAGAGTTAACCAAAACTGCCAAAAATTAAATGACAGCAATTATTTTTCAACTAAGCAAAAAAAATTAAGATCAACTACAAAATAACAAACAAATTAATAAATTTTAAGTCTGATAACAGAATTAAGATAAATCATTACAATTAAGATATTTTAATTCAGCAACTGAAGTATAGCTAAGTATGTATTACATAACATACTGAAAGATCAAAAACAAGGACTATGATAGTCAAGAAGCAAACCTCTCTGGGTGGCCTCCTGATGTTGATGAGGCTCCCCTGCAATAACTTGTACAAGAAGATCAGTATGCAAACATTCGAGTACTTGCTAAGGAGTTAGATATTAGTGCCATGTCCATTAGTCGGTCTTTGCATCGCATAAACTTGACGTACAAGAGCAATCGCTAGATGCCGCATGAGCTGATTCAAGCAGATAAGGACAGAGGTTTACGGGCCTGCATTAATCTGCTCGAATATCAGCGTAAGGACAAAATTCTCGATCGGATCGTCACTTGTGATGAAAAGTGGATTTACTTATAATTTCACTAACAAAAAGATCATGCTTTGTATCTGGTGGGATTGCCGTGGCATTATTCACAAAGATTATCTGGAAAAAGAAAAAGCACTCGAAAATGAGGTGTACAGCGAGATAATAGTCCTTATTGATACTGCTATCAAAGAAAAATGTCGAACTGAGTTCCGGTGCAAAAAGGTAATGTTCCATCAAGATAATGCAAGAACACATGTCTCTTCATCCACTGGCGGGCACTCTACGGACTCGAATGGGATGTTTTGTCACACCCACCATATAGCCACGACATCGTTCTTTCGGACTTTAATCTTCTTTCACACCTGCAGCTATATCTTGCTGGTGCTGTCTTCCATTCTGCACAGAATGTCCGAAATGAGGTTGATCTGTTTTGTACTCGTGGCCACGACGTTTCTGGCCGAAGTCTTTGAAAAACTACCGAAACTTTGGTAGAAAAGCACAGATATGTGCGGTGATTACTACCGGCACTAAAGTTACCGCTTAACTTTTTTTTCTTAACTTTATTAAGAACGTTTTTCGTCGTAAATCTTTCTTAATAAAGTTTCCGCTGAAACATAAGTCACCGTTTGAGGTTTGGCAGTTGACGCTTTTAGGTTGCTATAGAAATAAATTTTGTGTATTTTCGTTCGCAGTTAGTTTCCGATTAGTTTTAACATGGGGTGAAAAAAGTAAATATTTTATATATATTTTACTCTTTTGTTTTCATAAGGGCAAGAAAGCAGCTACAGCTTAGAAAGAAATGTGTGAAATTTATTGTATTGATTGCTTCACAGAACATATGTGTCAAATTGGCTTAAAACAGTTCGTAATGCAGATTTTTCGCTTGAAGATGACCAACTTTCTGGCTGGTCTCTGAAGATGGTGATGACAAAGTTAAAGCCAGAATTAAATCGAATCATCATATGACTACTCAGGAGATTGCAAAAAGGTTAAGTGTATCAAACTTTACAATTAAAATACACATAAGATGTCTTGGGTTCTTTAAGAAGCTCAATATTTTGGTTCCGCATGAAATGAAAAACTTTCACTTAGCACAACGAATCAATATTTGAGATACGCATTTCAAACATGAAGCAGTAGAATTTCTTTCAATTAAATTATATGCTGGTAAAAAAAAGATTATCTGCAGTAATATTAATTGAAGAGATAATGGGCCAAGCATGATGAATAAGCACAAATCATATAGAAAGCTCAATCGCCTCAGAAAAGTTCCTCCTGTCCATTTGGTCGGGTTACAAAAATGCAGTTTGAGCTGCTTCCGAGCAACCAAACTATCCTCTCAGATGTTCACTGCGAATAACCTATGAAACTGGAGGCAAATCGCAAAGGAATCATGTTCCACGAGAAGAATGTAAGGCCTCACACATATTTAGTAACACGTACGAAATTATTGGCGTTTGTTTGGGAAGTGATATCGCATCCCCCATATAGCCCGGACCTTTCACCATCGGATAATTATTTATTTCGAAGTTTATAGAACTTCTTAAATGGTAAATACTTCAGTAATAAGAATGACCTCAAATAGCACTTTTTTTTTCTCCCTAATAAAACCCAGAAGTTCTATGAACGTGGAATCGTGAAGCTACCAGAATGATGGCAAAAAGGCAGCGAACAAAATGGAAGATAATTGACTAATTAAAGTGCAATTTTTATAGAAAAAATTGAGTTTTATTTCACACTAAAAAACCGAAATTACGTTCCTGCCATTCCGATAGTAAAGTGACTAATAATACGAGAATTAAGCAATGATCTGCATTTTGCTTAAATCAAAAAATACTGAAATTTAATGCAGTTTTATTTCTGGACGAATTCTATGATTTTCAATCAAATACTCAGCTTTCTCTGCTTAAAAAAATTGTTCCTCACTGTGTAATGTTTTTACTTTCCTATTATCCAGAAAAAGTTGTTTTCGACCTTTAACGCAATCAACTGCCCTTACGAAATGCATTACAAGCAGTTTCTGCCCCAGGTTTACTACAAATCAAGTAAGCACTATAAATAATAAAAAACATCTTTTGCAAGGCCGCGTATTATATGTATTATAAAGAGTTTATTTAAGAATCAATGTTTACGGACTGGTATCTAACTAGTTGCGCACGAATGTTTGCACTTGATAGTTGGTCTCAAATCGCTTGCCTGCAAGTGCTTCTTTGAGAGGTCCAAACATGTGAAAATCACATAGCGATAAGTCTGGATTGTAAGGTGGATGATCAAGTGTTTTTCAGTTCATTTCCACTAGTTTCTGCTGCGTTGTAGCTGCTGTGTGGGGCCTGGCGTTGTCGTGGAGGAGCAACACCTCTTGGATGGGCCAATCTCGTCTTTTGCGTCGATACTGAAGCTTAACTTGGTCCAAGAGACTGCGGTAGTAGGTTGCGTTGATGGCCTGATGTCCGTGTAGGAAATCTACCAGTAGGACACCCCTCCAATTCCAAAAGCCGTGGTCAGTACTTTCCACGCAGACAATCGAGTTTTGGCTTTCACAGGGTTTTCTACGCCTTTCTTTCTCCACTCCCTACTTGTTCGCTTTCAGTCAGGGGTGCAATGATGCACCCATATCTCGTAACATGTGACAATATTATGCAAAAAAGCTTCTCCTTCTTCTTCAAAACGAATTCGAAGCAACTGAGAAATGCGAACTGGTGCGGCTTTTTGATCATCATTCAGCAAACTTGGAACCCAACGTGCTGAGATTTTTCTGAAGCCCAACTGTTTTCTGATGATTGATTGAACACTTCCATAGCTGACACCACGTTTTTGCAAAATTTGAAGCACTGTGAAGTGTCGATCCCTTTCCATAAGCTCACGAACACGTGCAATGTTTCCATTAGTCTCACTGGTGCAAGGACGACGGGGATGCGCTTGATTCGCAACACTTTCATGGCTTTCCTTGCTTGAATTTGTTGCACCAAGCCTTCACACATGACACTGGGCAAGCAGTCTGGTTTCACGTTTTCAGAGACGAGGAACTTTATACTTATGCGTAGCTCAACAGAGACGGGCAAGCATGGGACAAGTCGGCTGATATGGTTTCTCTACTCTAGGTATCCCCACCTAACGACTGCAAATGCCCAATTACACACAAATAAAATTCCCCACTATCAGACACAAAGGCTCCTTTATATTTTATTGACTTCGTATATGCAAAATTTTAACGTTCTGAGGCTATTCGTTTTTGAGTTATGCGAGGTATATACATACATAAGTACGTCCGAATGAAATCCTACGTATGTACGTACGCACAGACGCCACAAAACATCTCTTCAGAATCAATTTTAAATCAGTTTTTTAATTTGATTTGGGGGAAAAGTCCTTTATTCTGGTCTTACGTACGAATGTCACTCAAAAACATGGTTAAATTGCATCGGATAGCGGTCAAAATAGATCTTTTCATTGAAATATGATACCCGAAATTTTTCGCGATTACAATACTTCCTTTTTACTTTGCGCAAGGAAGTAAAAGCAGCAATTTTATAAACATTTAACAAAAGCACTGAACTTGCAAACTATGGCACAACTTAATAATATTTAATTTAGAAAATCTCTCTCCTTTAGAGTGATCAAGTTGTACGAATATCCATCCGCAGAAAAACACACAGTGTTAAAAATTAAATAAAAACTGCAAACATTTGAAATAAAAGGAGAAACCTTATTTCTTTTATAATTTAAGCCTTATAGTAAAATCATTAAAACAATACTATGAGGCTTAAGCTATATTTACTTAAGCTGTACTTACTTTACTGTATTTACTTGTAAACAAAATATTATGTTTTCATTCCTTGTCGTGGTACATATTTCTTTTCTTTTAAAGTTTGCAGTTTTATATTTGGTCATATTTTACAATTTTATGCTTTTTATTGTCGTATGAATGCAGTTCGATCATTCTAACCCCTTTGTCATGAAGAAGGGAAGTATATAAACAAAGTACTACACATTAAAAAAATATTAAAAATATAAAAAATAAAACATAAAAAATTGTTAATAGAATAAAAGAGCAGTTTTGGTATCTTTCCGTGATACATTCAGTTGATATTTTCATACCCTTTGAATTTTAAAATGTAAATATGTTTGCAGTTTCTATTCAGTGTAGTAATCGTCTTTTGATCCTATTACTGGTTACTTGCAGAGACTGATACAAAGACAAACGGGACATGCGCTTCAGGACTCCTCTTGTGAGTCTTTGAAATACTTTTAAAGCATTAACAATTAAAAAAAACTATCTTCCAATTTTAAGATTTAAAATATAGAATAAAAAGAGAAATAAATTTTAAATTTCGTAATTTAAATTTTTGTGTCTTTCTTAAAACCTTGAACACTGTATTGTTATATTGCATTCTCCTTGGTGACTGCTATCTTTAAGCTCAGCCTCGATTTGTAAGCTAATGCTAACTTCTAATAAAATTTCTGCTACAGCTTGAAAACTACTTTCAAAGTTCATGATTTACAGAAGTAAGAAGATATTTTAATTATCTTAGGCGGGGTCACATATTTGATTAATTAAACTGGTAAGCAATTTAACTTTTATCTTAATCAATAAGGTTTGTAATAAATCCAGTATGAATTCTTTATGCTACAGTCATAAGTTCGCATAAAGGAAGAAGAAACTGAACATTAAAAATAAGCAAGGTTAAAATAAGCAACATTAAAAATAAGCATAATATGATTATTATTATTTAACCTCCGAATATATTTTTTTCAATAGTTGCTAAGTTGATTTAATTGTTTCAAAAACTAATATTTTTATGTCGGCAGTGTTTCAAACGCAGGCTCGAGAGCCACGTATGGCTCTCGCACAATAAACGTAGAGATATGAATTTGATTTAAAAATGAGGAGAAGAGGTTTTTTTCTCTTGTGATTGTATGTAGCCTTTTGAATTTTTGGACGTTCAATAAAATTTTCTTGCTGTATTCCATCATTAGAGTTTTCATTGGAGTTCAACACCACACCGTTGAAGCTTTTATACCACACCACGCTGGTTTTTTGGAGGCAGGATGGAGGTTAAATATGCATAAGCTTATAATTTACCCAACATATAATGAAACTAAAACTGTGAGAACAGAACATTCAAATAGATGATTTATTTAGAAATAACATTAAGCAAAAAAAAAATACTAAATTACTAGCTTACTTCACGAAATGGTATATATAATTCGAATTAGTGATGTCTATTACATTGAAAAACTTAGAGCTGGATGGAAGTTCATAGCACATTTTGTCGCTGGCCTTCTGTTTTGTAAATCCGGCCTCTACCTTTTTTTCCATTCAATACTGCATATATATTAAAAAATAACAGCAAATTAAAAAAAGCACTTTTGCTGGCCAGATGGTATCGTTGTTAACACAACCCGTAGCGGTACCAAAGGCCCTGTGTTCTAATCCAGGAGGCAGCATGTTCATAACTGTCCGTCTCGTCATAGGAGGCAACGGTGGCCGCCTATTAGGTTCCTCCACAATAAAATGGCCACCACTTCTGGGCTTAGGACTATTCAATGCTGAATAGGTAAGTTCTCGCCATTAGATTAAATTGATTGTAAGCATTCTGCTAATACCTAGGATACAAATTGCATTAATTGCATAAATGAAGGAATACAAAATGAATGCAGTTCTCAGTTTACGAATAAAGGTACTTCTTGTACTTTAAGTGCTTATAATTTCATAATTATCAGTTTCTAATTTAATATCATTTTTCTCTATTTTAAACTGCCATGAAAATACTAGCCCTGTTAGCAATAAAATATTTAAGGTATAGACCTAAACTTTCTGTTTATCTGCAAAAATATTTTGTGTAAATTGACAAAATCTACTAAATTCCTCATTTTTCATTATTAATTCTGATAACATAAATCTTTTGAATATGTCTTTAAGGATCACGAAAGATAAACGTGAAATGATTCTGGAACATGCTGACCACAGTCACATGCATTCTGTTAAAACGATCAAAGTGTCTGGGGAATATTTCATGATGTACATGTCCTTGACTAAAAAAGTAATCACATGAAAATCTTGTTATCTTAGCTTTGGGGAATCTCTTGAAGATTCATCTACCTTTGTCATCTTATTATCTTCGTTCTTGCTACGCATTACAGCAGTTTTTTAATACTGAACTTATGCTTTTCGTAGATACTTTAATATCTCAATGAACATCATATAAGTCTGCAGTGCTGGCACAGAAATTAGTTTGTTCCTACTTTTTAATTCAAAATTTACATTAAATCCAAAGGAGATTTCTTTTCTTCCTTTATGAAAGAATTAAGGTTTGGGGAATAATAGTTTATTTTTTATGTTACTTATATACATTGCCTTTAGCATGACTTGATATTTAACTTCAGTTTTAATATCATCTTTTATAGCACCTTTGTTATTAATCTAGAGAAATGTTTGTAGATAATTAAAACCCTCCGGTTGGAAGATTGAAGCTAGTTATTTAAATTTAGGTTCAAGAAAACAGTCATCATCAAATACACAGCAGACGGCACCAAATCCACAGTCAAATTTCAAACCGTTAATGAATATCTGCATTGCAGAATCTTGAAGCATTGAAAATTTCCAAACATTCTTTCAAATTAAAACTCGGTGAACGTAGTATTTCGATAAACAGACTCTGCAATATTCTTTACTTGATGACTTAACATTAAGACAAAAAAATTAATGCTTTAAAATCATATTTTTTATTTTTGCAACAACTTGATTCTATACCTACTTAAAAATATGATGGCTGGGAATCTCCGAATGCCACTAAAGCATTTACGGACTCATTTCGATAGAATTTAGCTGCAAAACATGTATTGCATTGTATTTGTAATAACTTGCATTTCTTCTTTATACTTACCAAAGTGCGCATACGCAAGTTTAAAATTTTAGAGCGACTTTATGCAAATGTACTTTACTTCGTAAAACCCAGGTAACATGATTCATTGAATTCAATCAGTGTATGACTTAAACGAACAGTTTCTTTCAAAACGAAATTGCAAAATCCACGGCAATTATTGGTCTACAATGATTCCTAAATATTTACCTTTTCTCTCTCTATTTATAATCTTTCTGTGTAATTCAATATGCGGAGGTTAAACTTTCTAACCAATCGTTAACAACATCAAAGAAGATTTTTGGTATAAAAAACTCAATATTATTTATTTGGCCAAATTATTTAGCTTTTAAATTACTCCATTGGTTTAAT
>KK119427.1:246990-262558 GCA_000611955.2 Stegodyphus mimosarum
ACTAAAAAAATTGCCAAGAACTTTTTTTATTAAATTTTTTTGAAAAAAAATATAGCGATTAAAATCTCTTTCTTTTCCTACATTTCTCAATGATTTTAACACACCTTTTTTGTGTTGATTAGCTTTAATTAATAGCTTTAAGGATCTATTTTGTAAATAATAAATTTGTCAAGAAAAAATAAAAAGTATATTTACATGTAAATATTTTGAAAAAAATGCGATTACAATTACATTTTTTTATTTCCAATAATTTTTTACAGTATTTTGCAAAACCCATCTGTGCTGTTGTTGACTATATAATAATAAACAAGTAGTAAAAAATTAAATAATTTAGTCACTGTTTAAATTTTAGGAATTTAAGGAAAAGAATATATGAAAAAAATTGGAAACTCAGAAAAGGCAGTTTAAGCACTTTAAACTCTCGAAATGGTCAATAAATGATTTCTATTTGTTAAATAATTTTCTTATTAAATTTCGATATATGTATATGTTTATAAAATTAAAATAAAATCTATTACAATTCAATTGGTGAATATAAACATAAATTTCAAGATTTTATTCAAAACCTTTTCTGAGCGGAAAAATTGCATGAAAAACTAAAAAGATTCTTTAGAATTTTTCTTTACCTGTTTTTTGTTTTGTAAAACACATATGAAACAATTTTAAGGTACGAATTTATTACAATATATTTTCTAAAATATTAATAATCAATATTCATATTATTAATTTGCAGTTTTGTTCATTTTCTCCAAGAGGAAAATTTTAAATTTGAACAGACATAAAACTTTTTATTTAAAATTGCTCAGAAGTATACAGAATTTCAGCATACCTTTATTTAGACATTTGTTCTTGTATATAAATTGCATTTTTAATTAAATTAATTGTGTCAAAATTAATTAAATGTTTGTTTCCACGCGCGATTTTCAATAATGCTACCATCAGGAACTTTTCCCTTTAATTGAGTCAATTCTTCCTTTTCTTACCACATTTTACTGCTACTTTCATCATAAATAATTTCCGTTTCAGCGAAAGCATAACAAAATTGACTGATAAATAAACATACAAATGTTGTTGCACGAAGTTAAAAAAAAATCTGAAAGCTTTCAAATTTTATATTACGCCCAAAGGGACGGTTCTTTTAACGTTTCGTGTATTACCTTCATTTATTAAATATAATGTTCTTCACACTTAAACCACATAACATTTCCGATAGATAGTCACGTCCTGGAAATAGAAACTTTTTGTTTCGTACTGTGCTGCCATTGCTCGCTTTGAAATTATTGAGTTTGTTAATCAAAAGCTCGTAAATGTTTTACATTATATGAAATGGATATTAAAACAATTTGGAAATTAAATTTCGGTCTTCCAGATGTCCATGTTCGATGCAGGATTACGTTAATCAAAATTTGATGGCTCTAGGTACCGTCGTTTTTTCTCAATGCAAGAAACATAAATACATTAATGCAGATTCTTCATTATTTAATTTCTTTAAATATAATACAGGATGTTTGTCTTTGGTGGCAACAATTTAAAAAGTGACAGGCCGTTTAAGCAAAACTGCCGTTTGGAGACTAATAACCCTTCTGAGCTAACGCTCCTTTGTGCTAAAAATCACATCTGTCTACAAATTCATAAGTAAGGTTTTAATTAACCTTACTTGGTATTTAAAATCAGTCAATTTATACACATAAACAGAGTTTGCTGATAGTTTCAGTCATGCTTGACTATATTCCTCTTCTTCTACACTGATTTTTAATAAATAATTGAGACAAGAAATAAAAGAAAGTGAACATTGGGCTAGGTGTTGCATTAAAAGGGCTATCAAAACTTTTAAAAGGGCTTTTCATACAATTTATTGTAGTCACATAATTTCAAAGCTTCTTCTCAGTGTAGAAAAGGTATTAAAGTCTATTTTAGTATAAAACTGAGAAATCGTTAATTCATCTATTTCGGGGTACGGAGTTTCACTTAAGAGTGTGCTTTTTTGTATACAAAACAACAAGACAAGAATACGTTTAACTTTATTGAAAAGTATGAGCATTGTTTAAGTCGTTATTTATAAGGTCTTTTGCTCTTTTACTAAGAACGCTTTAAGTTCTTTCTAAAGTTTGTTTTCAGACCAAGAAATACCGTCTACATGCACTAGGTATAAAATTGTACTTACACATTTTATTAAAAAATAATACTTTTTTCACTTTTGTTATGTGTTACATATTTCAGTTGTGAATTAAATTGTTTTAAATGTAATGATTTAACTTATTTCTGCTTCAGACTTAAAGATTAATTTGTTTTTACTTTGTAGTTGAACTTAAGTTTCTTTGCCTTGTTGAAAAGTAATTGTCATTTAATTTGTTTTCTTGACAGTTTTGGGTTAACGCTGATTTTTAAGTTGCTTGAGTAATTAATTTTTCTTCTTTTACTTTTGGTTCGTTAACTATTTTAAATTTTTGTTTAGTTAATATTTTTCTTAACTTGGTTGTTAATGTTAATCTCTTGTTAAGTTGACCCTTAAGGTCAATTTTTTTAAAGTTCTTTTAAAGTTTTGTTTACACAAGTTGGTGTTTAAAGTTTCAATTAAGTTTTAATGTGCCCCCTTTTCTGCTAAATTTGGGATCCATATTTTCTGACTATGGTGGTCGTTTTGGTGTTGTGGAGAACATAGAATTTTTCCAACTTGATCATTATATTTTAATTGAAGTAATTTTTTTATTTTCTTACTATGGTGGTCGTGTTTGGTGTTGTAAAAAAACCTAAGACATTATCTATGTGATTATTATATTTTAATTGAAGTACTTTTCACCGTTGAAGTATTAATTTGTATTTAAAAAAACTAATACCATATTCTTTCGAAAATTTTTCCGTTGCCTTGTGGGGAAACAAGATTTACGACTTTGTTTTCGAAATTGTTTCACCCGCCAGACAGTGGTCTGGGTAGCATCTGTCATCATTTGAAACTTCTGCACCCTGCTGGAGAGGGTAATATAACTTCTGCACCCTGCTGGATAGGGTAATTTCAACGTTACATTTCCTTACTTGCAGGCTTTTCCAACACTGGATTGGGACCCCTCGACAAGGCTAGTTCTGCTGACAGGTTACTGACCTTGGTGGATCAGCGATTATTCGCCAATTCCAAGAGTTCGAACTACATTGGCTTCACCTTCCTGTGTGTTTTCCCCCCGGGGTTGCCGGGCAGTAGGCCGGTCTCTTACCATCTAAAATCGCCAAGCGAGCATTTTGGCGAAAGGAGGAAAAAGGCTGGGAGCTAGCTACGAGGGAGACGTGGCAGTCGACGAGGTAAAAACACTAGCTGAAGATTACGAGAGAAGCTGTCAACGTTATGATAGAACGAACGATGTCGGAAGAGATGGATGAGAGAAGGCACCTATGGAGGGCGACGCAAATGTTAAAACATCTTCTTTACTAATTTATTTCTTTTTCTCTCCTTATAGAAAACCAGTGAAAGGGCTAAACTAGAAAATTTTGTTGATGTCTACTGCCATGATTCTGTACCCACGTATCGGCATGTACCCTTACCATTGTCAAATTCGGTATGAAAAATTTTGTTTTATCCTGTTTTTCTTCACCACCGCCACCTATGTAACCTATGAAATTTGTATTAAGTCAGATATCTCTTAATAAATCCTATATTTAAATTTTAACTTTTCTTGTAATGTTTTCACTTTGAAATTTTGAACACTGGACCCAATAGTATTTTAATTTACACAACGCAAGACATAATTATTCTGTTGGAGCAAATTTGGTCACTATTTACTTTTTATTTGAAACACAGGTTTACTGTAGATATTGTGTTTATCATGTGTGTCACAAACTTTACATATTCATGTGATTTAGAATGGTTATCCAAATTTTGACTTTCATTTGATATTGAACTTAAAATGTAAACTCTTAAGTTTTAAAAAACTCCAACAAGAAAATTATTGTTAAATTATCCTGAAAACATTTTGGGTTTACTATTAATTTTTAAATTTAACTCTTATACTCAACTTCTCTTGGCGCCGGACAAACTAAAATAAAATAAACTTACTAAAAGGAACTGGTTAGAAAATAGAGGAAGTAACTAATTGGTTGATCTGACTCAAAATAATATTAAATATAACTTTTCGTAAAGCAATTAATTCACACATAGCAAGGCAAGGCAGATTCTTCTTAATAAACTTAACCTGAAAAGGAAGCTGGAATAAATCTTCTCTGGTACTCGGAAAAACTGAATACTATAACTCAACCAAGCATTTCTATAATTCACTCATTTTAAAATAAACTCAAGAATCACAAGTTCATATTCATTAAAAAACCTCATGACTACCAGAGACGAAAAAAAAAATTCTAACACCAATCAATCAGTTCCATTTCTAAAAATCAAGCACTAGTTTTAACTTTCCAGTCACCTAAAAGTCATTACAAATACTATCTTAAAACATATTCAAAGAATCACTAATAAGTGATTAGTACATATTTGCTAAAACAGGGCGCGTTGTGAGTACCCTAAAATGCATAAGCATTTTTCAATAACCCCAAGCAAAAATCTCCATATTTCTTAAAAGCCTCTGGGCTCAAAGAAATGGAGTGACTGAACAGACCAATTTCTTAACACTAATAAAAAAACAAATGCAAGTAATAATATAAAATCCCACTCATTTATTATTATCTAGTATAAATTTATGGGAGAGCTGGCCAGAATACCCTTACATAAAAATGCAATTAAAATTCTACATTAAATTTCTCCAAGAGTCATTTATCAAGATAAAATTTTGTAGTTTAACATAATAACGGTTACTTAGAATAACTGGAACATTAAATGAATCATTTAAACTGGATTTCACACAAACTTCTGTAGAAATTACATTTAACATAAATTTCTTATTTTTGACAATAACATTAAATTCTTCCAAGACACATAGTTTTTATCTATTATATAATGCTTTTATATATTTTTTTACCCATTACGGAAGATTTAATTAAGACAACTACCAAAGAAAATATAATGTAACTCACAGTTGAAATAACCGGAATTTCATCATCATAGGCTATAAGCGACGTCATCACAGGAAGCTACAGGCTGCAGATGAATTCCGCCATTGCACTGGTCCTAGGTAATCAAATTCAAAAAGTCCACGAAAAATTACCTCTTGTAGAACCTCAAAGATGAAGAGCCCGGCAATCAAAATTCTAAAACATTAAGGTTGAAGGAGAAACCACCGAGGACAGAATGTTGAAACTTTTCCTTCTCACGAACGGAAAGCTTCAGTTAGGTACGAGCCCTTACACTTCCGTTTTACGGGAAAACCCCCTTCAAACTCGGAAGAGTTCGCTCTGAGTTCTACTTCTCGCAAATTAGAAGATTCTCCATTAATCACATCTTCGACTTGAATAGGTCTATCATGCCGCATCGCAAGCGCGAGGCACCCGCCGGGGTACAACCGCAGTAAAAAGCCGAGTTCGTCCGCAGAACGCAAGCGCAAGCCACCCAAGCCCGGGTAAGCTTGGCCGCAGGGCCAAAGGCCCTCTCTGCTAAATATTCAACTCAAAAACTCTCTCGAGGACTCCGATAAAAACTCACTTCAAAATTCGCGCAACATTCAACCCCCCCCCCTTGCTAACAAGCGAAAAATCTAAGAAACAACAAAAACTGCCCTTTCGAAGATCCAATTTACAACTTTCTCCGAAGCTATAAACAAGGCGGCAATCACAATGTTGAAACGTAAGTGAACAGCGGGGAGCCCAATACAGTGTTCACTTTCACAGCTTGGAACAAAGACAAGAGAACAACGATATACTACTCAATGTTGCAAATGTCATCTTAAAAGGCATTTCCCACAGATGTTACTTCCGTTAGAAGACGCTCCCCTTTCAGCGTTAGAAAATTGAACCGTTGAAGGAAAAATAATTGATTAAAGCTTTTAAATACACTGTTTCAAATATATATAGATTCATTACGCTCTTCACATTTCCAAATTTCAAAACTAGAAATACAAATAAAATACTTAAATAATTGATTACTTAAATGATTAAAAACACTTAAATTAAAACACAGAATTCGCGACAATTACGCTCTACAATTTCAAACTTAAAAAAAAACAAATACAAATACAAATGAAGTACTTAAATCATTAAAAACACTTAAATTAAAAACACAGAATTCGCGACACAACACTTTCCAGTGGAAAAAACTTGTTTCCGGGCAGTGATTAAATAACTGAACCCTGAGTTCTGAATTAGCATTATAAACTCCAAAATAATACCTCGCTAAACCATTTAGACCAGATCGTTTTTCTAGTTCTACAATGAAATAGATTTTAAAATTAGTGAAGAGCAAAGTTGTATTTGACATATATTTAGACAGAAAAACTCAATCGATTTTGAGGACAAAGAAATTCCCCCTTATTAGGAGCAAAACATTTGCAAGACGGGAAAGCAGCGGGATTAACGGCTCTATTTATACTCTACTGCAGTAAAGCCAACAGAAAGGTAGAGCTATCTGTTGGCAAATTCAGCAACGAAATTGATAAATAGTTTAATAGAATTTAAAAAGCATTAGGAAGGACTGGATTCGGGAAATGCTACCCCTACCTCAGTGTTAGTGATTAACTAAACAAACTAAATCTATAACAAATGCAAGGTTTGTCCAAATCTACTACAAATACAAGGCTGTTTCTTTACTAATTTTGAGTTTCACGTAGGCGTGTTTTTCTTCTGATTTGAAAATAGATTTTCCTACATTAGGCAAAGGTAATTTAAATCCTTTTCAGTGACTATATACTCTGAGATTGGAGTTACAAACATAATTTTGATAATCATTATGCTGTACCATCCCTAGGAAAATGATATTCCAATAACATTAATAAACTGTTTCGTTCGTTTTTAATAAAGAACCGTTTCCCATCTTTAACAATCTAATAGAAAACGAAATTTTTTATCCCTAATATTACTGAACTGAATTCCAAATAGATTATATTAAAAGATTCTGTGACTAAAAGATTTCCTCTTGCCTATAGAATTTCATAGCTTTTAAGAAAACCTGTTTACATTTCTAGTATCCTCTTATCAATTCATGAATATATATTTATCATATCATAAAAGATGATCGAATTGTTCCCTTTCGGGCTCTGTACTATCTGACAACTTTAGATTATTTACAAGTAACTGCAGCGAAAGTTAAAGTAATCTGCCTATATTCGGCGCATTCTTTTAGGAAACATAAATTTCTAATTAAATATACATTTATTTAATCAAAGTTTGATATGAAATCACGAAAATAAGCAAAACTTCAGGAACGGTTTCAGAAATTTTTAAAAAAGAAGCAATTACCTCGAAC
The DNA here is from genome assembly GCA_000611955.2 of Stegodyphus mimosarum. Classification (NCBI taxonomy): domain Eukaryota; kingdom Metazoa; phylum Arthropoda; class Arachnida; order Araneae; family Eresidae; genus Stegodyphus; species Stegodyphus mimosarum. The sequence goes on from KK119427.1 coordinate 254,324, forward strand.
GGTTTTTGGAAATTTAATATTTAATTATTCTATACTTCTTTAATATGCATATATATCAATTTCTTTGAGGCAGTGAACTATTACAGCACTCACCTGTATTACCAGTTACAAGTTTTATAATATTTCGAAAATTTACTCAGCTATATTACATGACGGGAAAAATACAATTTTTTGTTTTTTAATTCTTTATTTGCCTGCATAGAAACGCTATTAAATGACTAAATTAATGCAGAGAGTTTAGCTCTAACCCTAGTCAATAATATATAAAATTTTATCACGGACGTTCTTGGTAATATCATTAAAACATTTTGAGGAGCTATGTTTTTCTTGTGGGTCAATGTACTTTAGTATTAAAACACAGCAATTATCTGAATTAAAAATTAAAACCATTATAAATGCACCCAATACTGTTATCAGTTTTACGAAAATTTCTTTCGGCAAAATTGTCCATAGCACATTATTAAAACTCTCGTTGTGATTTTGAGTCAATCACGCAACACGTAGAATCATATATTTAGATTTAATAATGTTGAAAACATATTCTGTAGTACTAGAAGAATTATCTGAAATTTTTAATCCATTTTGCACTGATCTTTGACATCTACACCAACTTCCTGCTCCTACAGGGTCATTGTCCGCGCATTTGCTTCTTGTTGTTCGACCAGCAATGAAAAAATGCAGCAGTAACTGCTGACTGCATATTCTGTAAATTTCCTACGTTGCTTCGAATAGCAATGCCATAATAATACGGTAATTTATCATTAAATTTATCCATTAATTTGCCTTCGCCACTTAATCCATTCTTGTCTATTTTCAATTTTCGAAAATGGCCAAATAGTTTTTGCCAGGGATTAAAAAAAGATCTAGAATAAAAATAAAACAGTTTAGTAGAATTCCTCACAAATAGGTAACATTAAAACATGGCTAGCACCAATGTTAACACCACTTTGAACCATTTATATGACACTTCCGCTTTATCTGTTTCACTTCCAGTGAAGCATATTGTCTATTTCTTCTTTTCTAATCATCATAAGAATAAAAACAAACATTCTTAGAATCCTAGGAAAATGTTTCTTCAAATGGGACAACAAAAGAAAATTCTAAATGTTTTTTTGATCGCCCTTTTAGTTAGGCAGATTCCTGTTGATAAACCAGGTATAAAATTGCGTTTCGATTGATATATGTCTTCCACTTTATCTAAACATTCTGTACAACAATTTATGCATCATCTGCTGATTTGAATCCCCATCACTTGAATGACTTACTTGTAAAGTAGTGGAACTAGAACTTGTAAAGATGAAACTTTCATACACAGATCTAGCTAACGGAAATGTGTTCCGGTTTAGTGAACAAGAAATCCAATTTATATGGAATTCACATTTTTCTAGGTTTCTAAGAACATTGAAAAGTAGAATTTCGTGTAAAAATTTTGATAACACATTTCTTCATGTATTTATAATATATCCGGTTCTATGTATAGCATCACGTTAGACGCATCCGTACGTTGAGGCATCGAGGAAAATGAACGTCACCAGTTTGTACTTGTTATCACCATACGAGTCTATAGAAAGTATGCTGGTGTGAGATGTCATTGAGCAAGTTGGAGCTACATACATCTCACCTAGATTACATGCTTCTTCACTCATCCATTAACCGACTTAGATGCATTTGATAAAAGCGATATGATCAACACGGCCACGGATTATCAGTGCGGTGACTTTTATTGCGACTTGCTTTCTAGTAGAGACTGGTGCGCCTACCGTAGTGCGTAGAACGAGGACGCTGGACTCATGAATGCCGCCTTGTCACCGGCCACAGTAGTATAAAAATTACGAACCTAATGGTTCTGGCGTCTCCGGAAAGGTCACTTAATGGCCGGCCGACAAGTCTTAGAGCAGCGCGGTTCTAGAGCGACTGGCAAGTAGCATTTAGACTACTCGCATCGCCGTATGGCGGTTAGTGTCAATTCTCTCCAAGGTGCGGGGAAGCGGGTTGAATTCCCGGACTTGTATTGTGGTTGGATTGGCCGTGTAGGGCTGGCATCTGGCTAGGCGGAGCACTTAGAAAGAAAACTGGTATCCGTGTGTTGAGGTAATGAAGAACACAAACGTCGTCACTTGTTATCGCCATACAAGTCTACACAAAATATGGTGGTTTGATATGTCATTGAGCACACATCTCACTCATATCTTGTTCACATAGCCGATAATGTGGACAGCCGCTGTTAGATTTCTGACATGTTAAGGCCCGGGGCTACATCTTATCTTCAAGGCATACTGACAATATCTTTCAACAATATAATGAATGTTTTCTTGCTGTAGTGACATTCCTTTCGCTTGATGAGCAGCAGGATTATAGCTGTTGTTGCGGTTTCAGACTGCAGTTTTATGTCACGCGGTTCATCATATCTTCCAATTATACTGTGTATGTACAATAAATAAGATTCTGTTATTTGTTTCATTCCTGGTGTAGAAATATCATGTGAAGCATTTTAAGAAACAAACGGAACACGTATCTCCCACACTGCCTTAAATAACATGCCTTAAGACTCATGACGGAAAATAAATGGAAGCAGCTGAGGTAAATTTAACAGCAACTTGCGTCAAACGCATCGCTATCCTAGGCGCACATAAAAATACAAGTGGGAATGTATGTCCCCGTTGTCAATCGGCGTCTACAGCAGTCGAAGTTTTCTTACGTATTTATGTACGCAAAAAGCTAATCACAGAATTAAGAAGGTCTACTCCCAACGTCAACAACCGACAGAGGACGATTCTGTTAGCCAGCTTTTAAATTAGACATTTATCCAAACACCAGACTGAATTTAATCCACGTGTTGGACGATATTCTAATGCTATGTAATTGAAAACGTTTGATCAACTTATGCGTTTTAATTACCTGCCACTGCAATAAAATTTTAAAGTAGACTGGCTGTAAAATACTATAAATAATATTTCTAGGGCATAAATACCCCAATGAGTATGAAACAAAACAGAGTCTGCATTTTCTGAAATAATGCAAATGTCAGAATTAAAGTAACACCAATAAAAAGTATTAGCTTCTATTTTTGATATATTTTCCAGCCATTTACATGTTTGAACAAACATTGCATACAGACTTCATTTGCATGGGATTTTCTGCTTATTTAATTTTCTTTTTACTTTACATTAAAGTAAAGATATTTTTAACAATGTGTTTTAACTAAGAGAACACTTATAGTTCATTGAAAACAGAACACTTAGTATTTAAATTAAATTATGTGAATGAAATTAATTACTGTTGTTACGCTTGTTTTCCTTATTCTGTTTCAAATGTTTATTCCTATATATTTTATTGTTCATAAAAAGTTCTCAAAAATTTAATTGCTTTTCAATGCATAAAACTATGAGTTTTTTTATAATTAATCAAAATTTAGACAAACATTTTTTATAATTCATTTACGAATTGCAAATCAAACAAAAACGTTAAGTTCAGATTAGGCTTAATTGAAAATTTGGAGTGCATTTGTAATTTTACTGGTCGAAATAATAAGGTAAATAACTCTTTTCTTCCTGCATTTTTGTATTTTACACAGTATTTGCGTTTTACGTTTCTGGAAACGAAATTAACCTATACACAGCCATGTATACAACAATAAAAAGTAAGGTTTTAGATTTTCTACTGTTTTAAGTAGCTGAACGGATACTTAAAATCTGTATGGATCAAGAGTTCTAACAATGCACTTTGTTGTAATTAGGATTTCATAAAAAAACTGTTAATTGCGAGCTGTAAGAACAATTAAAATAAATAGTTGCATTATTGTTGTCTTACGTTATTGAAAATGTATTTTTCTTTTATAAAAGATTTTTTTCTGAATAAATAAATATTAAGAGAGATAAAACAGCATTTCATTTTCAATTATATTTTCAGAGATACTAAACAATAGCTAATCAAGATGCTTTCGTACATCCCCAAAACCCGAAAAAATCGTGTGTCTATCTTCACCAGAAAAGCAACTGAACTACATGAAAAGCAATTTTGTCGATGAAGTGTTTACATTTCTCATTTCTAACAGAGAATATTGTGATTTTTTCTATGATATTAGAATGATTAAAAACTGAGGATTTTCTATTTCAGTATCCTACTAAGAAATTCATCTAACAGAAATTGTATTTATTATTCTGATTAATTAATTGCAGGACAGTGGTTGCACTTTAATTAAATGGATGTGTTCTTGAATAACGTGGAATCGTTCAAGAAATCTTTTTCTTAAACATAACGTTGACATTCTTACTACCAAAAGTATTCTCTGGCTGAATGAATTCTGAAGACGTTACATAAATGGCATTTTCTGAATAAATAACTCAACCATTATGGACATGTGTTATTTTATTATGCATAAGGTTATCTGAAAGTATACATTAAAGAAAAGTGGAAAGTGTATGCTTGTATCCATAGCATTGTTATCACTAGATGCTTCGAACACGAACCAACATTATGGCTTACCATTTTTTCCCTTCCGGAACACTAAAATAGAGACTGTTATCTAGGAAAGGAATTCCCACATAGGGTTGAATTTCTTACTTTCAAAGAGAAATGCGATTAGCCTTTTTTCGCTTATTAAATACCTAGTATTATTTTAGGAGACAAAAAGCAATGTTATTTTTGCAAATTTTCCAGGGCTAGTTTCGATGGTTTAACTACCGAACCACCCACCTCGGCTGCCAAAGTTCAAATGAATGCGATAAGATAAGAATGGCTGGACAGAAGTTAAGCTACTGGTGCCATCTATTGATGAAAGTAGAAAACTAAAACATAATTTCCTTAAAGGCTGAAGCTAGATGGATTGGAATTGAGATCCTTAACTATAACAGGAAAATATTTTTAATGTGAAACACCTCTAGAAAATCTAAACCAATGGAAGACATTATTATGTACTTAAAGTATTAGGAAATGTAATTTAGCTTGTCACGTTCTACAAACTCTGACAAATGTGATTTCTACAATATGACTACACATTTTTTCATGTTACCAAAGATATTAAATAGACATCTGAAGTTTTTAAATGAAATACTAATATTTGGCATTACTTATAACCCTATTTTTTGATAGGTTATATTCGGTCTTTGGAAAACAGAACAAAAACGTGAAAGGATGATAGAACCTCTCATACTTTGACAAGAAGAAAGTTGTATCAAAATTTTATTGCAGCTATTAAAGAGTTTCACTAAAAGGCCATATATAACCCGTCTCTTTGGTATTTAAGGTAATGCTGAATGTTTTCAATGAAAATGTGAATCGCTCATTTTTATAGGAACAAAAATGAAAGATCCTCTAAATTCTCAATAAAGAATGCTAATATAAAATATATAAGCATGTATTTTAATAATATTTTGTATTTCCAAACTAATATGTTTATTTCTTAACAGTAGCCAATTTCTTTTCTCAAGAATTAAAAAATTGCTTTGCCAGATTAATTTTGGAAGCAATTTCTTCCTGAAAATAGTGTCAGTGTCCGTTGTTTCTCCAACTGGATTGAACAGTTTTATTTGTATATAAACCAAATTAGAGGTTAAATTTTTCTCTTAAAATGCAGTTCTTAAAATACAGTTCAACCTATAATGCAGCACTCTGATATATGATGCACAAACACAATTAACAAGGACATGAGGAGTCATTGCTTTTAGTAATATTATTTTCTTTTCTTTCTAAAGACTTTAAATTCAATAAAATTCCAAACTTTTGTTCAAAGGCTTAAGTCTGTATCTAGTATTTCACATGTAATGTAAATACATTCTTGGTAACAAATAAATCTGATATTTTTTACGATTCCAAGTGAATGATTCTGGGAATGCTGTGTCAGAAAATCGAATTATATAGATATTGGGCATCCTCCATTAATACGATGCCACATTAATATAGCTCAGCATTAATACAGATCCGTATTAATACGTTTCCCTATAAACATAATTAGAAAATTATCGGTGCATTAAGAAGATATTAAATGAATGATACATATGCGAAGGGCGCTCAGTCGTATTAATGGCATTTAACCTATCTCAACATAGGATCTTTAAGCGTTCTAACGTGAACTACGGAATATACAAATTGTATTAAATATGCAAAACTCAAAACGTTGAAAATGGATAAATGTAATTCCAAAGAACACAAGCCGTGGAACTGCAAGATAAGTAAAACTAAGAATAGTGACACCTGTATATATTTTATTTCGACAAATAAATATTTTTACTCCACGAATCTGGCTTAAAATCAGAAAGTTTCAAGGAATACATTAAGATTTTAATATACAAACTGAACTTAAAATATTTCTTTGAAATACTGAACATATTACCTTAAAAATAGTTAGCAGAAAATATTAAAATGAATAAATAAGTTATGTGCATAATGCAATTCGTGACTGTAGTCCAAAAAACGTTGTTCAATCTGGGTTATTGTTTCTACAATCATAAAAAAACTTTAATGATGAACAGAGTTATACACGTGTGTTAAGTGTCTTAAGAATAAAATAACATACTACATTGCCTTATACATTTTCGTGTTTAATTCTCATAGGAAAAGGTGTGAAAGATGCCATTATAAACTCACAAGCTTAAACGATGAGATCACGGTGAAGAAAATAAGAGTAGAAATAATGGTGAGTTAAAACAAATTTAATACAATGACGGTATAATCCTTCTTCTTCAGTGTTAAGGTTTACGAGCGTAAATGTTTATTAAAAATTTAACATAATTAGATACTGAAAGAATAGGTGCATTCAATTGTTATAAATGGTATTATACGGCGATTTATTCTAGAGATGTTGCTTTATATGTAAACAGAAAACTTTGCTAACAAACACTTTTATTAAATGAATTTGAGTAACATAGTCTAATACAGATGCATGAAAAGACGTAGGAATAGCTATGAAATGCATAAAAGCTGCAAATTAGATTTGACCATTGTTAAATGTAGGCTAGACGATCATTATTAATTATTGAAAACTAGGTTTTTTTAAATTATTTCTATTTAAGAAAGTGAGAAATAAAACAAAATTTTGAAAACATACTAAAATGGTGTTTTAAAGCTTATATATCAAAATGAAATTTTGTAACTTTATCCACACATTCGAAAACAAGTGTAACATTATCATTATATAGTTGCTAGTCGAACGCAAAAGATTCGCCATTAAATTCTCTAAACATCATACATAAAGAAATATATTATTTTTATGTTTTCTTTATTCCTATTTTGAATTTGCGTTTAGAAACCAAACTGTTTGCACCAGTTTGGCTTGTCTGCGAAAACCCTGATACAAATTATAATTTCAAAGCTGTACGTAAATCTCTGGTCGGACTGTAGGAAACAGCGTAAGAGAGAAAGAGTAAAATACCATTGAAAACGCAAGAATTGCACTTTATATTAGAAATAAATGCATAGTTTAATAGCCCAAAGAAAGTGCCATCACAGTGAATATGTAATGTAGGCATTTCTTTTTGAATCATTAATTACAATGAGAGGATTTTATTTTAAAATGCAGAAATATTCTCTATTTCATATTTATGAATTCTGTGAGCTACTTATGTGTTAATTTATGTATTCATTCAATTGTTCTGCATTGAGACACATCAGAAATCAGCGTGCGTAAGATATGATATTCAAAAATATTCGCAAAATTGCCAGCATTTTACAGTAAGAAACAAATTTCTGTCAAAATTCCAAATCTACTTCACTAAAGAACTGAAATATAATTACAAAATATCTGTACAATGATATGCATAATCAATGTTATTTTAAAAAGAATGAAATTAATGACATGTCACTTTGTGAATTTGGAGTTTTAAAAGGAAGAATTAGTTACATAGTAAATGCTTTTCATTCCTTTTCATTCGAAGGCAGATATTTAATCTGTTTATCCTCCAGAGGTTAAATTATATGTCTACATTCTTAACCAACGAAATTTCAATTGTTCTTTGCAGGAATTTGTATGTCTTTCATATTCTAAAATATTTCTAATAATGATTACGCATTTCCCTTTGAGGGAAGCATAATGCTAATGAAACTGAAGGTTCAAGAGAGGAAAACTGGCGGCAGTGTACGATATTTCACTACTTTCGACTAAAAAAACTGTCATAGAGATAATTCTTAATCGCCAACATGTGTGAAAAGCACACAGCTTATCTAATCAAAATTATATGTATCATACAATTTATTTTTGATATATATATATATATATTACATTATATTATATTATATTAT
>KK119427.1:263284-334968 GCA_000611955.2 Stegodyphus mimosarum
AGAAGAATGAAATTGCGATTTCATTTTTAAAAGCGATTTCATTTTTAAAAGTTTTTTATGTTGAGGTTCGAAGTGAGATGTACTGATTCTAAGGAACGAGGCTAACTGCTCATCTGCCACTCTACTTCTGAAATAATTCATTCTAAGGTTCATTGTTGAAAACACTTGTTCACATACAGCGCTGATTTTCTAGGCGTGAGACATTAAATTCGGGAAACTTACTTTCGATATTGATGTTATATTCTTTGAAGACTGCTGCAGCTTCATTGCAGATGAGACACACTGGTTTATCTTTTACAACTATAAAAAATATTTCTAGGTCCATTCATCATTAAAAGCATGGCATTCTGAATCAACTTTACGTTTATTAGTAGACATTTTGGGGTTGAAATATTTTACGAATAACCCAAACAAGCACTAGCTACGCTATACTTTTAACAATTTCACCACTATTCACAATGATGCTATATGTCCGCAATCTTTCCATACGCAATCAATAATACTAGAACTCGCGACAAAAGAAAAGACCGCTGGCTGGAGCTTAAAATGCGCAGTCTGCCAAATATGAGGTCTGATTCACTTATATTGGACTGATTTCTCCCCGAAAAACAGATAACGATTCTTAAGTCAATCTACAACATAACTACCAAAGTACTTCCGCGTTTAACACTTTACCGATTGAAAGGTGTTTGTGCTTGCTATTTCCATCGATTTATGTTTTGTAAAACAAAAATAGAGACAGTAAAAAGAGCATCAATAATTTGAACAAAAGGAAAAAAAATGTAATATTTAAACAAAGTAGAAAAGGAGATGGAGATATAATATTTAAATATATATTTCTTTTAATTTGCCTCGGACCGGCAAATTAAGATTCTATCCGCGGCCCGGATACAGTCTTCCAAGGGGCCGGATTTGGCCCGCGGGCCGTAGTTTGCCCATCCCTGAACTAGACACTACAGCATACAATAATAATAATAATAGTGACTATATTTTTGTAAAACAAAAGTTTTACGAATAATTTAGTTGCGGAATAAAATAGATATCTAAGCTTTAATTCAAAATGAAAAACGAGAAGAATCTTTAAAGTAGCCAAACATCTTATTTTTGATTTTATATAGCAGTTCACAATTTCGAAAGAAAAGAGTTACTATTAAAAGAGGAGAAATAAAATGCAGTTATCTAATTATAAAACAAAATTTAAAAACAAGCAGAAAGAGAAGATTTGCTAAACAACAACAAAATTTCCATTTCACAATAAAATTACTAATTGTACTATCCGGTACATATAGTTTCTCAAATCTTTTAGAAAAGAATATTAATTTGGTTTTTGAAAACATTTTACATTGCTATTAAGTTAAATTTTATTTTACAAATAATAATAAAGAATCTGAAAGATTTCAGATTTTAAATTACGTCCAAAGGCGCGTTTTTTTAATGTTTCGTGTGCTACCTTTTTTTATTAAATATCATGTACTACGTACTCAAACCATAAAATTCAGTTCAATATCAATATCGCAAAATCATTTTTAAATGAACATATCTTTAGAATTTCCGTAAGTCTCGTGCGCTGGGGATAAAAATGTTTTTTTTTCGTACAGTGTTGCCATTGCTCGCTTTGAAATCATTTAGTTTGTTAATCAGAAATTCGTTGAAATGTTACAAAACATAAAATCGATAATAAAGCAAATTTCAAATTCAAAATTAGGGCTTCCAGATGCCCATATTCGCAGTAGGATTACGTCATTCAAAATTCGATGGCTCTAGGTTTTATCACAATGCGAGAAACATGCATACATTTATGCAGATTTTTCATTTTTTAAAATTTAATGCAGAGCGATAACATTTAGTGGCAACAATTTGAAAAGTGAAACGGGCATTCAGACTGAATCGACGCAAAATCGCAAAACGAAAGTAATAGGCCTTCCGGACTAAATACCTTTGGACTAATAAAGAAAACTGTGAGTATAAAAATCATTAGTTTCTAGAAAATCTTCAACTTCTGATCACAGTTTTACTGCAAAGACTAGATTTTCATATTTATGAAAACAAAATCTTAAGCGGTAAACAGTATACCTTCGTAGCAGGAAAATCCGTTGACTATGCATTAAATCACTTTTGGCGCTCAATATTTGGAAACAAAAGGAATAATGTGTATTCTATGACCATGGTCATCGGTATACAAGACGTTTTTTATTCGCTGTGGTGATCTATAATTTTGAACTGCTTACAAGCAATAAAATCACACAAATGACATTATTGACATTTATTTAGCTGAACAACAGGTACAAGTTGCAAAGAACGATTGCTTCCATATACAAAGTGTTCCGAAAGGCTGTTTGCAGGTCTTTTATCTGAGTTCTTTTTTGTGGAATCTAGTGGCAGACACTCTGCTCAGTAATGCGAAATTCGTTTTGATGGAAATACAGAAACCATAGCTTAATCCGACGGTTGTCTCCCTGTTTGTAAAGCTTAGTGGCTAAGAAACAATGATCAAAAGGCATCAGATAAGTTTGACGGCTGGACTAGAGGGCATATAATGACATTTTCGAAAATCAAGATCAAGGGAATTTTAATTAACTCAGGTAAGAGTCTGAGCACATCCCGTGTATAAACCTGCAAATTCAACCTTTTAATTCGTTAAACAGTTATGCTGTTTGGGCGTGAAAATTGATAATACCTTCTCCTGAGTTCCTCACTTCAAGAACATTGACTAAAAAATTCGCAAGCATTCAAATACTATGAGAACTGCAGTTTCTAGCTGTGATATCGAGACATGGTGCAACACAGTCGCCGAGAGTATAACTCTTCATGGTGCTTTCATGTAGGGAGTGAATTTAACTAGAAAGATTCAATTGATCCTTAATTCTGTGCAGAGGCCATTTCTGCAGACTATCTCCCTAGGACTCAGAGTCTCTTCAACTAAACCTTTAAATGTTTTTGGCTTCAATACAACACTGCACCTGAATATAAAAAGGGGCAGTGTCACAGTGAAGATAGTCGGGTTGAAGGAAAATGCACCACTATGGAACATGACGTATATAGTTGGATTATGAGAGCTGCATTGTCCGTTAAATTTGCCATCCGGTTGAGTTTGACATAACTATTAACCGCCCATCTCCCACCTCACAACAAGCAATTGCCATTTATACGGGAAATATAAAATGAACAGCAGGAACAGGAATTGCCTGGTGCGCAATAGATGGCGACCTGGTAGCCCACACCTATTCTCACACCAGTAACTCGCAACCTTGAAAGCAGTTCTGCAGTTCACTCTTACTAATGGCAGATGCAAAGCAATTTAACGAGATTCTCTGTCAAATTTGCAAGTCATTCAGGGAGGGCGCAGTATACATTCGTTAGTTAGAGGAATTCACAAGCACTTCCTCGAATTCTGCTGCCAAACTTCAGTGGGTATCAGCCCACTGGAATCTTGGGTAGACGAACACCTGAAGACGCTTTGAAGAGCACAACTAAAGACGCATTCTTACGTTTACTGAATATACCCTTTCCTGCCTCCTGAACTCTACAAACAATGGGAGAATTATTGCAGCATAGTTATTACAGGCAGCAGACTGCACAACATGCTTCCTAATGTCGACTAGAACTTAATTAGGGCCTTTCTGCAATTTATCTAATACCTAACAGGGTATGTTAGCTGTAATGCCCTTATATTTCAAGCCTTAGCATATAAATAAAGCTTATTTATAGAAGCTGGATGAAATTATAGCAATGAATAGTTTCTATTTTCAAAGGAGATACATAGGCATTAATTTCGGTTAGTAATCAATGCTTGATTGAGTATTCACACTTGTGACTTTTGCCTCAGATTGCCATATATGTAATATAAGTAATTGAACAATCTGAGTTCCTGTCATTCAGTTTCTTTTAACGTCATGTATAATACCGAAGTACATAAAAGCCGAAATGATATCTTTCAACTTAGAATCTGTATTCTCATATTAAGTGTTCTGAAAAGGTGGCTATCGGCCACATTTCCGTAAATATTGATTCTATCGTAGTTAGGAAATAGTGTATCTTAAAAAAGCATTTGGTAGGGAATAAACAGAAAAAATTTAAACTCTTTTAATACTGCGAACGTGGGGCTTCCTAAGTATAAAATCTAATATTTAGTTAGAGTGAAATTTCAAATCAGTGAAACATATATTCAGATATAATAAAATTGCAGGGATATTCGAAAATGACTTTAAAGTTTTGGGAATGTTTAGTACTTATTACTTAATTCGAAAATTTTGGATCCGATTTAACTACAGACTACAAAAGAGAAATCGCTTTTCCGACACTTAATGCTTTCGTATTGCATGAAACAATACTCATTTTGAAATTTGTAAGTGGCCGCGTGAAAATATTAGTTACTCATAACACTTAGTATTGGAGGGGTTAAAGCTGCAAAAATCAGATTGATATTCATAAATTTGCAGTCACTACAAATTTATGAATTCACTGCAAAACGTGGGAATAGTACGCTGATTCTCGTTGCTTTCACTTTGCGACGGACCACACAGAGATGAGAAAATTGTGAGTGCGGTTACCGCAAGTCACTTTTATCAAGCTTTTACGATGCGACAAGACATGGTCTGACACCGTACACGCCAATTCGTTATAGATGGCAGTGCAAGAGACATAACTTCAATGTCAAGATATTTTAGCATTCTGCACTGTGTCTGTCGATTTCAGGAGGGCTGACGAACCAATGATCCTGTTTTTCCTCTGATATCGTTCGAGATATAAATAATCAGAGGATGTTATATACTACTGAAAAATTAAGGAAAAGTGGTTAATTAAGTCTGCAGCTTGTTTCCATCGCAACAACACGCGAGAATGCTGAACTCTTGACTAGGGTGTCCCTCGTTAAGAGGATACTTCACGAGGACTATACTTCACTACAATACCTGTTCTATGCTATCCATGAATTATTTATATATATGTAAAGAAGTCCTCGTAATTGTAATAAATATGTTTTGAATTCAATAATGCAGTAGGTATTAAGCAACTTCACAAATGTGCTAATCATTATATGGAATCCGAAGCGGTACCTGCCACCGGTTACCCACAACTCCTCCAATATTCATTATTCGGTGTATTTTTTTAAATCAAATACTCATATCTCTGTTAATTTTGATGCAGTACAGATATCATATTCTGGGTAATTCATTAAATTGTAATGAATATTCCACTACCGACATTATGTCTCCGCTCTCGAAACCATATAAAATATGAGACTTACGAAACCCACTCATCTAAATAGTTGAAATCGTTTTTATAAAATCTTGGATTTAATTTTTAGAAGTTTCGCAGCTGGAATTATGCATTTAAGATCGATATTTAAAGAAAATAAGTTTTGCAGACAAATTTTTGGAACTCGTATACCTCTTCTAAAGAAATTTTTTTTTCTTTTAATCTCCTAAAGGGTTTTTATCTTGTTGACTACACATGCATGCTGCGATGTCATATTGTGGTGCATTCCCACGAACGGCACTTAAATCAAATTGGGAAATAAATTTCTAGAGCTGTTACTTAAAAGCAAAAGAATTTTTTAAGATGTTATGTCATTCAAAATGATTGCCACATTCTCAAAATCAACGCAACCTTCCATTTCCCCTTTTTAAATAAGCTACCAGTTTAAAATACACTCTTACACAAAAAAAATGACGCACCGCCGTGCACCGAGAAGATATAAAGCAAATTGGACACAAATTGATATGCATGCAGGTTTCGACGGAAAATGCAAAAATTTACATTTTGGCTGCCAATGAATAAACGGTTGTCGCTACAGCGCATCTGATCTGCGCAACTGGCAGGATATTTAATAGGAGAAATTACGATTCCAGGCTACAAATTCTTCATGAATGTCATTCCGTGTACTCTGGTAGACAGTAACTATGCGTCGCATACAGGTGTGTGAAAGATATGCGCAGGTATCAGAATTTGAGAGAGGTCGTGTAGTTGGGCTCAAAGAAGCCGGTTGGTCTTATTAGCGAATAGCTCGACATTTGAGCAGGAGCGATGCCACTATTAGACGATGTTGGCAGGAATCGGTGAACCGTGGTCGCACATAGCGTCAAGAAGGAAGCGGTAGGCCTAGAGAAACGACAGAACGTGAAGACCGAGCAATCTTCAGAGCGGCACTCGCAGCCCTAGATGCATCATTATCATCAATTGTACGTGCAACTAGTGCTTCAGTGACCGCAAGGACTATTCATAGACAGCTCACAGAAAGGCGGCTGAGGTCACGGCGCCGCTTGCGCCGACTACCATTGACTCTGTACAACGTCAAGCCCGTTTGCAGTAGTGGCGGGTTCATTTGCACTGGAATGTCACTGACTGGAGTAGAATAGTCTTCAGTGATGAGTCCCGCTTTGAACTGAGCTCCGATGACCAGAGAAGGGGAGTCAGCAGACAACCAGGGGCCCGTTGTCAGACCGACAACCACAAGTAATGGTCTGGGATGCCATTTTATTTCATAGTAGAACCCATTTGGTTGTTATTCGTCGCAACGTTTCAGCACAGCGGTACATCGACGAAGTTCTAAGGTCCGTTGTGTTGCCCTTCATGTCACGCCACCGTGGGCTTACATTGCAACAAGATAATGTCCGCCTCCACACTGCACATGTTTCTACTGCTTGCCTTAGTGCTTGCGGAAAATTACCATGGCCAGCAAGGTCGCCGGATCTCTCTCCTATTTAGCACGTTTGGAGCATATGGGCAGGACTGACGATCTAACTCGCCAGTTGGACAGAATTTGTCAGCATATCCCTGAGGAGGACATCCGCAACCTCTATCAATCGATGCCAAGCCTAATAACTGCTTGCCTAAGGGCCAGAGGTTGACAAACGCGTTGCTTACTTTTTCACTTTGTGAAGCTCTATCACTTCAATAAATCATCCAATTTTTCTCAAACTGTAATAATTTTTCTTTCTGTACATGTACATCACTTCTACCGATTTTCGTCCCATTCGAATAACTCCTTCTTGGTGCGCAGTTTTTTTGTCTAAGAGTGTACATTTATCGTAATACAGAATCTCTTTAAATTGAATTTATTACCCAGCATAAAGCAGAAAAAGAGTAATGATTAAAATATCCAATAAAAAAGAAAGTTGTTTTCGCTGGTTTAATACCAGTTCCTTAGTTGTTAATTTTCGTCGGTGAGAAATTTTTGTAGTTTTAAATTGACTTCGCAAAAAATACATCAAAATAAATCAAAACGAATGCTAAACAGATTCAAAATATTAAGTCTACAAAATCTCAATGAAATTTAAGAATCATGTAGTTTTACTTATTTGAAGTTTTGTACTTCAATTGACTGATTAAGCGGGAAACACACAACTGTCTTTAATTGGGGATTTTCCATTCACTTATTTAGTATCTCATACTAATATCAATTTATAAATCTCTTAATGTCTATCAACATTTCATCTCAGATCAACCATTTCACTTTAATCTCTTAAATCAGGCAGTATCCTTAATGGCATCTGCTCAATCTCTACTTTAAAGCTCAATTTGTAATTTTGTATTGGAAGAAAAATATTTCCATCTAACTTTTCCCCAATAAAACTATTATCTTCAATAACGCATAAGAACTTCTCTTTTGTCTATTAAAATATGTTATTCAATTTGAATAAAATTATAATAAAAGTTGTAGCATTCATTATTTTAACTATTCAAGTTATTTTTAGTTTGAACTTTCCTATCGATATCTCGAAGTTTCAGTTGCTTGCCGAATTTAGCGCGAGCGAGATTATTTTGCAAATCGCATATATCTGATAGCAGATTAAAAGGCAGGAGTTAACGAGAAAAAGAGACCGAGTCTTGGACTTATCACCGTAAGGCTGTGCGCGCAAATAATTCCTCTGTCTAGTGAAAGTTTGCTTTCATACGCAATTGCATTTACTAGTTCTTACTCATGATATTCGTATTATTGCATTTCACTGAGAGTTAGGCTTCCCTCGCCCTCCTACTTAAAGTTAGAGTTGTAATTATTTGAATTAAAGGGTCCTTTAAGCACTTCTTCTGGCTATGTTCTTCAGCACTAAAGGACATAGCCTAGATTTGCTCACTGTCCTCCACATAGGGTTTCACAGCAAATATTAGCAAGAAGATTAAGAGATTACAGTTCAAACTTTATACTGGCGCCCGAAGAGAAGAAATTATGGAAGGAGGTTTGAATATGCCAAGTACATCGTCCCAGAATTCAGCTGCAATGCCTGATGGATTTGGATCCATAGTGGAGACCATCCGAGCAGCCATGAAGCCGGCAGTAGGTTTTGATGGCAAAGGGCCTGTGAACACATTTTTGGAAAAATTTGAAGCGCATTTTTTGCTGTATCCAGTTCCGGAATATCAGAAGGTTATATTAGCTGCAGGAGTATTGAGGGGCCAAGCGTCGAACTGGTATAAGTGCATCGGAAAATGTCTGCTGGGAGAACAAGGAACGTCGACTTATACTTACGAAAATTTCAAACTAGCAATTTTGAGAGCGTTTCCTGTTGTTAAAGACCGTGCCAAGCTCGAAGCCAAATTGTTTAGCAAGTACCAACAGCGGGTGGATGAATTATCGGAATTTATTTTGAGAAAAATACAAGTCTTTAAATTATTGTATGGTACGAGGCCGGACCCGGAGATTATCCAGATAATCCTGCCCAGATTGTTACCATCTATACAAGATTTCATTGAGCTAAGAAATCCCGTCACGCGATACAAGCTGTTTGAACTTGCCGTGCAATTCGAGAGTCGGCGAGCGGCCGAAAATCAACGAAGGGGACCGTATGAGCAGCGGCCGGAGGGGAACCAGAACGCCGAAGGAAGAAACAGACAATGGCCGAGAAGTACTGGTACCAGTCAAAATGCGAGCAGTCAACCGCGCCAAGGACAGCGCCAACAAAATAATCCCAACTACGGAAGAAAATCATTCACCCCAGACAGAAGCCGTCAACAGAAGAAAACACCCGCAAAGCATTTAAACTCCTAAGGAATATTGAGTAGAAGGGGGGTGCAATGTTGTAAGGAGAAGAAAAATCCCTCTGAAGTATATCTCAATACGGTCATGGTGAGAAATATTGAGTTACCGAAACTACAAGTACTAATTAACAATGTACCCGCTACAGCTCTTTTGGACACCGGCGCTCAAGGCAGTTGTCTAGCGGAAGATTTTTTAAGAAGCACTTTCGTAGATATCGTCTGCATAGCGTGGAAGGAATGAAGGTGGTAGGAGCCCAAGGAAAAACGTGTCAATGCATGGGGAAAATCGAGTTATATATTAAAATCGGAGCAGAACAAAAAAAAATTACGTTTCTTGTATTGAAAAACATCCAAGCATCAGTTATTTTAGGAACTGATTTCTTTTCAGCTGTGGACGCTAAAATCGATTTTGAAAACTCCACCTTGCAAGTGACCATGGACCCGGTTAAAAAGAAATCAACACCTCCCCCTGAAGTGGATTTAAGCCATCTAACGCCCGAAGAACAGGACAAGTTTCGGGAGATGGTAAGTTATTTTACTGATTTATTTGATGATGTTCCTGGATTCACACAGATCGTAGCACACGAAATTACACTAACAACTGATGAACCTATACGTCAGCGTCCTTACAAGTACGACAAAATTAAAGAACAAATAATAAAATACCATATTGATGAAATGTTAAGGAATAAAATAATAACGCCTATTTCGAGTGCATATGCGAGTCCTGTAGTATTATGTAAAAAAATAATGATTTGCCGTTAACTGATCCATTAAGGTACAGGTTCGCTATTGACTATAGAAAGCTTAATAGTATAACGAAATATCCAACTTATCCACTTCCGGTAATTGATGAAATTCTTAGAAGTATTAAATCCACAAAATACATAACCACGCTAGATTTGACATCAGGATGTTTTCAGATAAGCATAAAGCCGAAAGATGTTCACAAAACAGCATTCATAACAAAATACGGTACATATGGTTTTTTGCGTATGCCTTTTGGATTGTCTGGAGCCCCGGTCACGTTTCAGAGGTGCATGGACAAGATGGACAAGATTTTAAGGCCGGTAATAGGAAAAAGTACATTTATTTATCTTGACGATATAATTGTTACTTCAGAGTCGCTAGAAGAACATATTAAAAACCTTCGAGACGTCTTTACTCCTTTGAAAGATGCAGGACTTAAAGTGAACATTAAAAAATGTAAATTCGCGGCAAAGGAACTCAAATATTTAGGGTACAAAATTTCTTAAAGGGGGATTGAAACAGATAAGTCTAAAGTTATAGCAGTAAAACATTATCCAATTCCGAATACAGCCAAAAAGTTAGCTACTTTCTTGGGTATGTGCTCATATTATAGAATTTTTATTAAAAATTTTGCAGAAATTGCTGAACCATTATTAAAGTTGAAAAGGAAAAGCGTTCGTTTTGCGTGGTCCTCAGAAGCAAACGCCGCGTTTGAGAAGTTAAAAGAATCTTTAATTAATGCACCAGTTCTAAAGGTCTCGGAGAAAGACAGGGGTCTAGAAATTTATGCAGACTCATCAAATTATGCAGTCGGAGCTGTATTAACAGAGGATAGAAAAGCGGTTGCTTTCTTTAGTCGTACCGAAACCTTGATGAATGTTTTCCAAACGGTACAATGTAAATATTTGTTAATAGTTCATGAATACTTGTTCTAAATTATTGAAATAGTTGAATTCATGCAAGATCTGGTTATTTGAAAAAGCATTAACACCAAGCCAATTTTCTCTTATTAATCACAGTGCCATAGAACATGCTATACCTCTAAATTTTTATTAATTTCATCACGTTGTGTTTTAATAATGTGGGTGTTATAATCAAGTTTTAATCAATACGCATAAATGTAGTATATTTTATCGCGTTGTACTATAAAATAAAGAAATATCTATGACCAAAAAATTATTAATTTTACAGCTAAAATTACAGCGAACTCAGTTGTGCAAATCCATATCCATACAATTTTCTTTTTGACATTTATACTCTAATATAAAAAATACATGTTAATCTGAAGTTTATGCTCTCTGTAGATTAAGAGTCAGTTATGAACAATTAAATTTTAAGGGGTGCAAATTTATGTATTAATTTTGGACTGTGTATAATAATAATATCACTAACGTCACATAATTTTAGGCGAACTGTATTTATAACGTTCCAGACATTTGAGTCTACCATTTCGAAAACCATTTTGTTGTGCTTGTCAAGGTGATAAAATTGTGACTTAAAATTATAACAGTAATTACATTTTTCTTTTCAGTGTAGAACAACAACATACGTGAACATTATTTTACGCATTTCCTTCTACAGTGTACAGAATTATTATTGCAAACGATTCATGAGATTTCAAAAAAATACTGGAAATAATTTAAAAAATAAAGTTAATTAACACTATATGAAATCAAGTAGAAAACTTTCAAAATTTACTGATAAAACTATAAATTTTTAGTGTGTGTTCTGGTTTTATGATGTACATAGAAATGAGTATCCCAATCCTCTCGATATGTATTGTAACTTTTTCTACACTGTTTCTTTAAAAATGCTTGGCCGTCTAAAGTTGTTGCCTTTATATAGGCAAGTATTGTTCTTAAACTGTCAATACCATCTCATATTCTGGTGGTTTGTTGGAATATACTGTTGCCGAATATCCGAATTTTCAACACATCTACCACAGCACAAGCTTGTTTGTTTACATTAGCAGTTCCTACATCACGTGACCTCTGACGTCACCGGAATGTATCTCATTCTGCAATTTTTATTTGTATTCGCCTTTCGAAGAAAGATCTGTAAATTCAACGATGTTATTTTTGGCACTGAAAAATTACGATGGTTAAAATTTATACCTTATATGAAATAATAATTATAACTTGTTCCTTCTTTTACAAGCATTAATTAAAAGAATTATTTATTTTTAGTATTAAACCGACAAAATCCTGATAAAATCTGAGAATATTTTAACTCCTTTTCTAAGGTTTTAGTTAAACTAACAAAGTTTTATTTTAATTTAAATCTTTCTATCTCTTCTCATGTTTCAACTTCCCGTCAGAAGAAGCGCGCGTTTTCAGCTTATGCTAATTTGAAGTAGAGCCAAGTTATATTTAAACCAGAGGTAGAAACCTCTCAGTGTGAGAGAGCTTTTAGTCTCAGATCACGGTCATTCTATTCGACGTTCTCCTGACCAGCTAGCAGCTAAATTCTAAGCCATAGTGCTTGCTACGTGATTGCTTATTGAAATAAATCCATGTGCGCTAGTATTAGTAAATCTTGCTACGCACCATTTAGTTAGAGGCCAACTCCGCTTAGAGCTCACTGAGCAACGATTAATTAAATTTCTATTTAGCTTTAGTTAAAAATTTATCTGATTGTTCATTTAGACCCAAGTGTGGTCTTTTACTTTCTGTATCCCTCCCGAGTTGGGAAGTGATTTGTAAATAATATTGATTTAATAAAAGAGGATTTTAAATCCCTTTCAAGTGCAGTTATTCTACCACTTAAGCACAGTATTTAGAACCAGAACATAGCTGCATTCAGCTCCCTGTTCCCAGATCAGGACTTAGAGACTTTTCAGCTGTTCACGAAGATGTTTGCCAAGAATATGCACAGAACACTCAGTCCTGACACTTTGTTCAAAAAATGAAAGGATCATGTCTCACTAATTTAAATGCCGAAATACCAGAAACCTTTACCATAAGACAATAAATAGATGATCATGATTTAGAGAAAATCACACTTGATCGAATTAACTCAGACTCAGATTTGAAACAACATTCAAACCTAGGTAAAAAACCCTTTAAATTTTGGCTTGAGTTTTCAGGCAAATGATTTAACGCCCATTCACTACACTCATTCATTGCAGTTCCTTTCATTTGCTGCATCTTAATCAGTATTAAATCTTTCTTGAATAAAACATTCAAATTGTATTATGCTCTAGCTTCCATAAAATAAAACTCCATATTCTTCTTTCCAACTTCCAGTTAATATGCAATTATTTGAACTGTAGGGTAAAAAAAGTTTACTTTTTACCCTTCTGCTGTGTTGTTAATTCATTTATTTACGCATGTGCGAGAATTCACCAGGTTCATTGTAAGATCTATTCTTAGCGTATGTGGAATAACAGAGACAGACCTTACAGAACTAC
This sequence comes from Stegodyphus mimosarum, assembly GCA_000611955.2. Lineage (NCBI taxonomy): Eukaryota > Metazoa > Arthropoda > Arachnida > Araneae > Eresidae > Stegodyphus > Stegodyphus mimosarum. Next base: position 276,420 of record KK119427.1, read on the forward strand.
TAATCAAATAATATTTCTAATAAAAATATTGTTTGATTAATATATTTTTAAAAAATTTAAATTGACATTAAGTTTGTTCTACGAAATGATAAATACGTTTATTGCTCTCAAATGATGTGAGAATTTTCGCTCACTAATGTATGAAAGACTTAAATTATCCTATGAAATAGGTATATAAAAGACATTTCAAAAATCTTAAGCCTTCTTCCCCAATACTAAGCACTCTGCTTCTGTAACGTAATACTAACAATTAAGACACAATATTTTAATCAAAAATTCATTTGTACGAAAAGAAAACTTGCCTGTGTAAAATGTAAAATTATGGGTAAGGAACTATTTACATTGGCGTGGATTTTAAAAGTAATGAAATTTTAATGTTTTTCAGTTAATCCTTTTAAATATCTCTTTTCTCGATCCATTTTTATGTCTCTTTTTTCATTGTCTCTTCATTTTTTTTATTTAATTAGCAATTTTCTTTGGCTTTATAGCAGAACTGTTCTTCTTTTCCTCTTGAAGAAAATAAACCTATATTATATTGTCCTCGAAATCGTAAGAAACTCAAAATCAAAATCTACAAAGACAGTTTTCTATTATATTAATTTTTATTGAATTTAGTTTGACACAAAATAATTTTAAAGTACATTTTCAGTGTACATCTTGCACACACACAAGAAAAAAGTGGATTTTTCATATATTTCGATCCTACGAATCAAATTATACCCAAATATAAAATTCGTAAAATTTGGTGAGAAACTTACCAAGAAATTTAAATATTTATTTTGGAGCACCTTTTCAGTTTGTACCAAGAATAATTGACTCGGCCGAATTCTCAATTTTTAGCAAGATATTTTCCTTTTCCTTTTTATATTGTGAACGAGCGTAAAAAAAGTGCTTCGTTCATACAAATAATTTTTTTATTTCAAGTAATTTTAACAAAGTGCAGAAAGCAAATTTGACATTATTATCGCTTATAACAAATCTTCAAAATTTCAGAATGTGCCGATATATAAATTCTCATATATCTCGCGAAATGTTCAATAAAAAGCTCTATTTTTTTTCAGGTATGATTAGAAATACGTCTGCTTTATGATGATGGTAAAACTTTTAAAAGTTATATTTCAAACATTTTTATAAAAATAATTCACTAGTTAATAAAAATTACTAAAATATGCAAATTTTAAGAGCAAATCAGAAAATAGCTGCCAATTTTATTTGAATTGAACCTAAATTTCGAACTGGGAAAAGAGGAATCAAGTAAGTTTAATTAAAAAAAATTATTAGTAAGTATGTACCAAATTCAATTATTATTGAGGAGTTAATATTCTGAGAGCTAAACTACTGCGATTTTTACAAAACTTGGTTTGGCATAGTTTGAGTAGTAGAAACGAAATACGGATAAACATTAATATGTCACTTCAGAAAAGTGCGATTTTGTGTCGGAATACCTATGTTAGAACAAAGCTATCTATAAATCTAATATATATCCTAAGTCGCGCTTTCGAGATATGAAAAACGCAAGTTAATTTCGTCAACAGGCCCAGTAGAACGGGAGATACGGAAATGTCCCTTTTTTTGTGTGCGTAAGTTGTACATATATTCTAATTATAATTTCAACTATTGTTAATGCTTTCAAGGGATTATTAGTTTCGTTTCTGTTCTTTATGAATTTATTATCAAATAAGGACTGAGAAGCTAATGCAATAGCTCTAACTACGCTTCAAACTTAATTTAAATTGAAAGAATTTTACATCATTTTAGGTTATGTGATACTTGTGTACCTGTGAGCCAAATATGCATGTATGTTGTGGCCGAAGTAAGAAATCCGGGTAATAGTAAAAATAATATTTTATTATTAATAACCACCACGTATTTTAGTTGATGGGATAAATAATGCAAAATAATCATATTTAGCGGTAAATAGTAATAATTACCAATAAAGATTGGTCAGTGGGATTAATTAAGTAAAATAGATATAAATGCCCAACTCTAACATAATTTTGATCTCATGCATTATGAAGTGAAGTTACATACATTAAGAGCTTTATTAGTTATGAAATTTGTTCAATGTAAAAAAACTATCCATGATAATGCTTACTGTTATTTATAAGAGTTATTTATTACACCATCTACAAACACCTTTAGGTGACAAAAATTGCTAACAAATTACGAACAAATACAGTATTATCGCATATCTAACGAACAGCAAATTGGCAATAGATTTCATTACAAATGTAATATTATTACATTTGAAAAAGAACGATGCGCGTCTGGAATTTGAAGTTCGTAAATAATAAATTAATAAAAAATTATCATAAAGGGTTTTTGATTTTTTACAATTTCAGCCATTTGAGTTAGAATTGCTTGTACAGTTACAAAAATGAAATCTTTGACCACCTAAATTAGAATTCTTATGAGCATAAATTTTTAGACTTATTTCAAAATCTGGGATTTTATAGACTTAAAAATATCCTTTCTGCAAATAGTAAAATCATTCCTTGCATAGAGCTGGTTTAGAATGCCCAGTTATGTGCCTAGTTTACATAAATTTTAAATTCCTATAGGAAGTTAGCAGATATAATAGCCTAGCTATAAGTTTTAGCCCTATTTACCTCAGTTATTCTTATCTAAACTGTTTCTGCTGTATTACGAACTGAATATTTGAATTTTGAATGCCGGAGCATTTACCGCCTGCTTATTTAGTGGGCTTTTAGCAGAGCATCGAACTTCTTGAATATCTTCTGAAACTTCATCGAGTGTAAAAGCAGAGTCTTCTCTATCTTCTTCACAGTATTCCTTTCAATATCAAGGAAATCCTTTTTCTTGCTTCTCTATTCGCCATCGACCCTGTTTATTACAGCAAGATCTTCTTAATATGTAAATCCCGACAAAGTATGACTTTGCAAATAGGTTCTTTAAATATACTTTATTTTGCAGCCAAATATAGCTTCATACGCACTTTGATCTATATGAGAATGATATGCAATATTTTTTTTATAAACTGAATGGATTTTTATTTCTTCTAACCACTTTGTTGCATTGTTTATTTCAAGCGAAGTGGATATCATCTTTGCAATTTTTAGTTATCTTTCTTAACCAGGCCTTGTGATTGACTATGTGTTGGCTTTCCATAAGCAGTTTTAAGTTTATTCCACAGACTTCTTCAGTAACTTTATTAACAGATTCTACGCCATTGTGACATCGCCAGGTGCATAGTCCTGAAAATATTGTGAACAAGCAATTCCTCCGCTCATTTAATTTTTAAAGATCTTGACTGAATGGTTTTGGGTTGGTTGAATGGGCGTTAGATGTTTTCTATAAAGTCTCCGTTAGGTTGTGACTGCATGTCAATGAGAATAATTTAACAACTCGAATTTAATTCACTGCTGTTAAATGATTTAACAACTTGACCTTTGCTTGGAATGCTTTCTTTTGACAAAGTTCACGAAGATTTAAATATATCGGTATAACTTCAATTGTAATGTAAATTGTAAATCTTTTAATATTGCAAGTTATTGCAATGTCATAATTTGATAGTGTTGAAAATTTTCTTGTAATTTTCTAGAATTATTCTCTTTGCTTTTCTTATATTTTGGGAAAACATATTAGTTTTCTCTTGTAAATAACTGATATTTTTACGTTTTTCAATTCCAGACTTGACGAACTTGACGAACTTGAAAACTTGACGCCGTGATGTCTAAACCATCATTCATTGTATTTACAAATATAGCAAAATTTGTGAAAATTTCTATGCAGCTATGCTCTTGTTATCAACTTAACTGCTCACCTTCTAAGACACCTTACCAACATTTCACTTCCATACAAATGCCTCGATAGCAGAATTCACTGGATCTTTATTTGAAGAAGCTTCGTTCACAATCCAAGTTGCTGTTGAAAGAAATGTTTCGCAGACTCCTGGTTCATTCAGAAAATCTGACAGTCAGAAAACGGCGGATCAATAGTATACACTATACAAAGTGTAAAACGTCCTAACAGAGCTCGCCAATAATAGGTTTGATCAGATTAAAGAAATGGGCTTTCGTTTCGTGTTGCAGAAGCACATCATGTCATCTGTCCAATCGATTCAACTGAGCTGATTGATTGAATCCTTGCATTTTGTTCAACATTTGATCCTTGCATTTTTTTCAACGTTGATCCTTGCATTTTGTTCAACATTTGATCCTTGCATTTTTTTCAACGTTGATCCTTGCATTTTGTGTCAACATTTTGTTCAGCTCTGCTTTGCTCTGTTGCGTTCAAGCATTTTGTTGTGTACTGCATTTTCCTAGTTCCATCAAATGCATATCATTCTCTTGCCTGGAAGCAGTGCTATCATAACCACATTTATTACTTGCTTGTGAGAATTTAGTCATTTTCACATCTGCTTCACATGGCGTTACGGGTAACGGTGCCATAAAAAATCTCTGTATCCAGAATAGCGAAATGTCAGTGAGCCAGTACAATTGTGACGATATTATAGCACTGAAGGCGTATCTCTTTTGTTTACGCCGTCTATCGGCCACTCATTGAAAAAAATCTGCCAGTCTGAATGCTATGCTTTTCTGAAAATAATATAAATGAATCTGTTCATCAAGAGACACATAACAGTAAAACATTAAGCGATAAGTGTTTCATTGGAAATCAATTGAAAAGTCTTAATGTAACAAAATCTGACGATATAGCTCAGCTTGTTGTTCTTTGGCCAAATTTGAAATAAAATTTTATGAATTCACAATTGGTATATTCTCCCAATAAATAAATAAATAAATAATAGTTACTCAGCAGAAAATACGTATTCTGTTTGTGGGTGCTGCTTAAATGTTACATAGACTGGCAGAAATTTAATCTCTCGAAGACAAGACAAAAATAAAAAAGAATAAGGCACAGAAAATTTTAATGGTCCTCTTGCAACAATGCATTTCATGCTAATGTCACGTTCTCGTGATACAAAGAATCTAACCTTCATTTAAGGACTAACTGTATGTCACAAAGGAGGTGATGTAAAGTAATGACTAAAGCAGTAACCAAAAGCAGTAATGTGCTACGCTTAGCGAATTGAATCAAATTGCAAGTGTCATAACAATATATAAGTGTTATTGTTTTATAAACCATAAATGTAATTGCGCTGATTCGGATGTACAATTGTGTATGATCATAATTATCAGAAATACTTCCGCAAATTTTTATGACAACGGAATGACCAATAACTATGTATAATAACCATAATTTGAAAACAGATATTCCAGTTGAAAGAAATCATATAAAGACTTCTCAGTTGCTATAACATTAAGATATTTAAGAAAAGTACTTATGAAAATTTGAAACTTGTGTTTGATAAATCGAAGAAACGGAGATAGATTCTGAGAGAGAATATTGAGAAGCTGAATTTTTTTCAAATGGTTTGAGGGTTTCTATCAATTATTGATTTTGAAACAAGCCAACGAGTTTACAAAACGTAGAACTGAATTTGAAGTATTTTTAAAATATGCTTCTGATAATAATACTTTAGTTCGTGTTTCCTTTTTTATATCACAATAATAATAATTATTATTTAGAGTCTGTAATATAATTTTCATGTACTGGTTGACAGTCGGGAGATCCGGAGTTCGAATTCCACAGAGGGCATCGTTGATTCTTCATATTTTTTCTGCTCCAAAAATATAGTTATGACGCTATGCAATGAACAAAAGAAACAATAATTGCTATTTTCACTGATCGTAAGCATAAACATATAGGAAAGCGTCACTGAACTGATAAACTTAATAAAACTGATTTTAAATGGATTCTGAAGGGTTTTTTTCGTAGCGTCTGCGTATACGTACGTATGTATGTATGTACCTCACATAACTAAAAAACGAGAAGCTTCAGAACGTTGAAATTTTATATATAGGGCTACTATAATATGTAGTTGTGCACCTCGCATTTTGGTTGCAACCGGCGGCACCAAAAGTATATAAATATATGTATATATATATCCATTCTGTTACTCGGCTCAGTGAGCTCAATTTATTTATTCTTATCAGTTTGTAAACTGTGCATTTTTTGCTTTAAAAATGATTGAATTATATTGTTCTGATCTTTCGGTTAAGATTTTTATGCCCTTAGTTAACCCGCATGCAATAATTGTGGAATTATCACCAATTAAAAGTTTTTTACGTGCGGCTAAGCTTAATTTTTGGTTATGATAGCGGACATATTTGTTTATATTTGAAGCTTAACAGAATAGCGGATTTGCTGCCAATCTCTGAAAATTAAACTTCGAAACAACAATTAAGTCTTCTTTTATTATTTCGAATTAAATTATGCTTGATTTATTCTCGAATTGTCGTTTAAGTTATTAGCTAATTTTTGAGTACAAATCGGAGTTTTAATTGAAAAAACTGTTTTTAGTCCAAAGGGATTTAGTCCCGAAGGACTATTACTTTCGTTTGGGCGTTTTGCGTCGTTTCACAAAAATGTCCGATTCACTTTTCAATTTAGTGCTTGTGTTTCTTTGTTGGTAATTGAAATTTCATTGGGTTGGCTATTAGAATTTTTGGAATTGTACTGTGTTGGTTATTGGGTCTGTACTGGATGGATTAATGGAATTGTATTGGGTTGACTATTGGAATTATATTGGGTTGGTTTTTGTGTTCGTATTGGGTTTAGTTTAATGTTTGTTTCGTTCGGCAAGTTATTATATTATTAAGAAAGATCCCTTTGGACGTAATCTAAAATCTGAATCCTTTCAGATTTTTCAATTGTTTTATTTGTACTTTGTGTTTTATTTTTTTCTATATCTTTCAATGTTTAATGAAAATATTTTATGTATTTTTGCACTACCGCAAAGTAAGAACTTAAATAAAAAGTAGCGCATGCGTATTAGTTAAGCGGCGCTGAATCGTCTGTGAAAAACTGTTCCTTTTTTATTTGCTTAGTTTATTTTATACATCATTTTAGATTTATTTTAGTATTTGAATAGAACTTGTGATAATTCTTCAGATGCTATAATTTTTCCTCACTCTGAGTTAGAAAATGAATGAGATGTAACGCTGTTAAGTGAACCTAGCGCCGAAATGTGGCTATGGTAAATAAATATTGTGAACTTTAAAGATTACATTTATTCTATTGTGGTCTATGCGCTTTCGACGAAGTAGATTTAATTCAAAATTCGTTAACTGTTAATTCAATATGTTTAAATGAAATGGAGGAAAATTTCGTATAATTTAATATTCCGTACAAGGAAGTCATGTGGTGCACACATCAGATTTTTTATTCTAAATAATTAAGCGTTAACTCTAAATGTTTTTCATATTAATACCGGATTGATCTGTGTCAAAAGTATGCGCCCAACAGATGTTAAAAATCTCTTATGGAAATGTCTAGCTCATTGACAAAGATAATTGCTATTTAGTGATTAGTAAAGGATGATTTTAACGTCACGCACACTATAGTAAGACGGTAAGATTTTCAGGTTTAATGAAAAAACTACGAGACATGCAATGATTTTTAACAATGTTTATTGTAGTACTCCTAGTATCAAACCATGTCTTTACATAACATGCTCCAAATGATAGCTCTACTCAAAATGCATGCGCTTTCCATTTTTAACATGTTTGAGCAATTTTTAGCATGGCAGCGGTGTTTGAAAGGGGAAATCGGAGGACCCAAGAGAAGCAGGACATCGAGCTTTTTCCTGACTGAATGAAATGGCTTCAGGATTTTCTGAGAGGCAACAACCCAGGGTTGGAAGCGATTGGAGGATAGTGCCGAAAGAATAAAAGGGCGGAAGACCCAGTTTTCCTTCCTGTAGTATCCAACTAAAGTATTTTTTTTCTCTTTAGAGATATCTAACATTGGCTTTTTATTACATACCACAGCTTCCGGTTGCTACCTCTTAATGGCGCTCTTTTTTATCAAGTAAATTTTTACGGCCCCCTCTTTTTTTAGAAGAATTTGTATAGAAAAGGTATGTAAAGTTTAGTACCAGTTTCTTTGTAAAACTTCTGAAACTCACCTGTCACACCGCCTCTTGAATATATAAAAATGTTGCAGAAGTTTATTGTTTACTTCCAAACAAATGTTAATCTTTAATTTTCCTAAACTTGTTTTTTTACTCTTAACTTAGGACACTAGACCAGACAAATTTTTACTGAACAGGTTTTGCATAACTTAGCATCACAACGCAAGTGTGAAATGTTACACTTATGTTGTATTATCGATATCGTTTGGATAACTATGCTTGTTTGATACACAATTATCTTGCAAATATTTTGTTTATAATGTATGTCACATCTTTCACCTTGCTGCAGTGTATTAGTTAGTGTTGATATGATTACTCTAGAAATGTTAGTAGTATGTTTGTACGATCATGGCACCCATGAGTAAATTAATAATGTTAAATTTAAAAGTAATACAAGTTAATTTATGTCCCTTTTTTTTTCTTTTTCTTTTTTAGGTGGAAATCTGAAGTATGCGTTTTTTACTTAAATTTCAAGTAATTGAATATTGTAAATTGGTTGAAAAATTCTGAATTAACGTTAAACCTGAATATTTCTTATTGCTAACAAGACAATTCTATTGATGTAATAAAAATTGAGCAGCTTTTAAGAAGTTTTGCATTTTAAAAGCTTCTTTTAATTCACAGTTAAAGGCATACAAGCAAAATTAAATAAATACCCTAAATAAAAATTTGTAATAATGTACTAATAACAATTATGATTATTGGGTTACGTCTCAAGAACATCCAGCAAAGTAAAGTTTGTTTCCACAAAATTTATTCTGCATAAAAATATATTTGTTTCAGTCTTTAGGGAAAAAAATTTAAAAAATCTTATTTTATAAAGGGCTGGGAAAATAAGTTGTATAAGTCATTTAATATATGTCAAAGGGCTTAAGACCAGAAAATAGAGTTCTTGTTGGTATTTCGTAGAGTGCAACTTCAATTAATTTTAATCTTGCAAAGAATAATTATTTACAACAGAGTGAAATGTTTCAATGAACAATAGTGGATTAAGAAATGAAAACTTAAATATGGTGGGTTTCACCCAGCACATAAATGAATTTTAAAGTCAGTTCATTCTCATCTTAACGCACATCTATGTTGAACAAGTGTTTCACACTTTTTTTTTGTAGATTAATGATAACATTTTAATATTTAGTTATAAATCTGGAAAAGATTACAGGTTTACTTTTTCACCTTAAGCTTTAGAAGTACAGTAAAATTATAAAGCTATCTTCCACTTCGCACTTTTAATGAATTTTCTTATGAAGAAAAATAAAATCCGGTAAAACACTGAGAAAGGAAATAGCTATAAGTACATTTAATTTTAGCTCATCTCTTGTTTTAGCAAACCAACTCTTCTTAATGAAGTAAAGAAGTAATTGAAGCTAGCGCGATATTTTTAAGCGAATCTGGTATTTAAAATACATAAAAAAACATCTATTTTTTATCAGAAGAAAAAAATATGTCTTTTAATTTCCACGAGCAAAACGGAAATACTGTCATAAATTAAATTTCTTAGTACGAAAATTAAACTTTTACCGCTTTAAACTAATTTTAGATAGAATTCATTACTTAATGTTTGAAAAATATTAAGTTTTTGGGGAATTTCACGGTGATTAAAATGCATAAATTTTCTAAATTATTCAAGCTTTTCGATATTAAATTTGGAAATTCTTGCGAAAGAGGCGAAGAGAAGTAACGAAAGGAAATATATGAAATGAAAGACATTTTGTAATCTCTCTGTACATTTTTTTTTGGTAGAACGTTACCTATCGAAAACCTTTTCAATAATTTGATTGGGATTGTAATTTGCTTTTACTGCAATTGCAATACAAACTTCATTCTGAATGTGATTTTGAAATTGAATTATCAAGCATCTATTTTAATGCGCTGCCCTCTCGTAATAAGCTTTTTTTTAAATTTTTATACAAATCATTAGAGCTTATTGAATAATAGTGTGTTTTTGGCTTGATAAATTAAAATAAGATTCGATTCGAATTCGGGAATAAACCAGAAGGTTTTTTAAGTTTACACAAGGTTTTTTTGGCATATATTATACGGTGACAGAAAGCATGACAGTGGCAATTGTTAGAAGTTCAAAAAACAGTAATCAGTGCTAATTCTTCAGCATTAATTCATAAAAATTGACGCTGATTACTCTTGTTCGAAATTCTAATAATTATTGTTTGGTGTGTAGCTTTCAGTTTAATATTGCAATTTCCTTTTGCTTAGGTGATCAAATCGTCCCTAAGAAGTTATTCAAAATATAACCTTGCAACGCGGATACAAAATAATCCTAGAACATTTACTACTAAAACAAAAACTTTTGGAAGACAGTTCTTACACTGAGTTCATCTTTATTATGACATTTTACTAACACTAATGTGGGAAGAAGAATTTGGTTGAACAAGTCAAAATTTTTGGTCCGAAAAATAGAGTTTTTTCTCGAAAAAAACTTTCTGTGCTTCTCATGGAAACGAAGTAGAAGTTACATCATTCCTGAAGCTGCCATAGAGTAAAACTATGGAGACTTCTAAGGAGTCCAAATTAAGAAGCAAACTGGTAAGTGTAATATAGTATTAACTTTTAAAAATTCAAAGCTGTAGTTTTTATCCTAACAACACTGCGACGTGTTGGACATTTTTACTTTAATATGCTATTATTTTTGCTTTAAATAACAGGGCACTTCTTATTTAACACACTCATCGGGAATAGCACACATCAACAGTCATTTAGCCCTTTAGTTACCGAGAGCTTTTCCCCAGGTTAGCCACAAGGGTTGAAAAATTTTACGTTCGGGAATTCCGTTCTAGTTTTGATGGATGACATTTGCGGGACGGAGGGATCCTTAGTCTCGTACCCATCTTCACCTGCGTCTAAATCTCTCAGAAAGGCTTTCGGCTCGTCAGTATTTTAATCCCCCTATGCCACCATTTCTCACCATACCTACAAATATACTGTGCAGCACTGTTCACAACATTGTTCCTTACCTATACGTAGTATTCATGAATGACGTACGATACATTTAAAATTTGTTATAAGGAACATAGTCTTTGCTAAAAACCAATTGTTATGCAAATTATTGCTTTTGTTATCACATGAAGCACCATCTGTTGGCCGTTTTAAGCGCATTTTTTGCTTTCAATAAAACCTCATGACATTTCAAGCATGTGTGTCAGTTTTTCCCTCTATGCCTACATTATTCAATGAATTATTGAATTTCCAAATGTTAACGGACGTTTGAGTCACCCTGTACAGTTTAAACAAGTTTGTTATTATGATGCATTTTTAGCCATAGACATCACAAAGAATAAAGCTAAATTCCATTAGATGAATTCTAAAATGTAAGACGGAATCTATATATATATATATATATATATATATATAAGCGTTTGGTGCTGCCGATTGTAGTAACAAAATGTGATAGATGTTATAGCAATCCAATATACAAAATTCCAGTGTCCAACCGCTAATCATTTTTGAATTGCGTCGGAAGCATTAAATGACGGTTCATTTTTCAAACTGTTGCCACAAAATATGGCAGCCCTGTATTATATTTAAAGAAATTAAATAATGGAGAATGTGCATAAATGTACGCATGTTTCTCGCATTGTGATGAAATGATAAAATTCCTAGAGCCATCGAATTTTGAATGACGTAATCCTTCTGCGAATATGGGCATCTGGAAGCCCAAATTTGAAATTTGGAATTTGTTTTATTATCGATTTTATATTTTATAAAACTTTAACGAATTTTTGATTAAAAAGCTCAAGGATTTCAAAGCGAGCAATAGCAACGTTGTACAGAAAAAATGTTTTTGTCTAAAGCGAGTGAGAGTGTGTATCGGAAATTCTAAAGATATGCATAATTTAAATTTATTTTGCGATATTGCTCTTGAACTGAATTTTATGGTTTAGGGGCGAAGAACATGATATTTAACAACTTTAAAATAACACAGAAAACGTTAAAAGAACTCCCCTTTGGGTGTAATGTAAAACCTGAAAGCTTTTAGATTTTTTTTTCTAATTCATATTTTGTAAAACTTTAACGAATTTTTTATTAACAAACTCAACTATTTCAAAGCGAGCAATGGCAACACTGTACGGAGACACTCTACAGTGCCCATTTTAAAATTATTTTGCGATATTACTGTTGAACTACATTTTATGGTTTAAGTGCGAAAAACATGATATTTATTAAATAAAGGTAACCTACAAAAGCGTTAAAGAAACGCCTCTTTAGGCGTAATGTAAAATCTGATAGCTTTCAATTTTTTATTGGAAATAATAAATAATCCTGTTTTGCTGATAAATAATTAAATAATTCAGAAAGATTACAGATGAGGTTTTGTACTGAAATTCTGCTTTTTAACTTTTATACACTTCTAGATTTAAGAGATAAATGTGTCAAATATAGCCACTCTCTGAATTTTAAACTAATAATTTATTTAAAGCAATCTCATCGAGGACATTTCAGATTCAACGCTTCTGTCTTGCGTAAACATTCAACGTATATTTCACTCCGCATCTATAAACGGCAGTTGCAAACTGCGTCAGCTCCTTCCAATTCCCTCCTATACGAAAGCTGTGTAAAGCACGTATTTAGAGTAACACTGTGATTTTAGAACTCATTAAAGGGAACCAAAAGCGGGAGGGTGAAAGTTATTGAATGCGATCTCTATCTTACAAACAGCTTAAGTACTTTCCACGAAGGAGCTTAGCAGGGAAGTACCAGCATAGCCGAATCTAGTCAGGGTTTGAGAGCTTAATGCATGTGCCACTCTCTAGGATGAATCTCCTGAGGGAAGCTGAATAGTCGACGATTTGTAGAATATCGCTTTAAATCACAGTGTATTTAGAGATTGTTTGCGATATATATCATGTTCCTTAATCTCAGAAGGCCGTGATGAAATTTATTATTCAGTTTGCTCTTTCCGTTCTGTTAACGGAATCAAAGACGGTAATGTTAGATCCCATTATCAGTTAAACTCATGTTCCAATATTTAATTTCTTTTTTAATGATTCTGTATTTGCAGTTGCCTTTTAGAAATCCACTTTCTACTACATGAATATACTTTAATTTTTTTATCAAACATGAGAATCTTCAAATTAGGATATTGTCAAGCGTATTATAAACACATTTTGGTTTATGTGATTACCGCAAAGTCTCGAGGCTATCTGCCAAAGGGAAGGGATGCCTTCGTAGAGGAAATGGATAGAGGTAGAAACAGTGATGTTCACTTCAAAAATCTAGTTTGAAATATGCTCCATTTTTTATGCTTCATTTCATTCATCATACATTTTCAAGAACTCTTGTGATCAAACTGGAAATCAATTTATATTTGTCACCGAAACCATGTTATGTAATAGAATTATTTATGTATAATTTTATCAGTTGGTCACTTCTTTATGTATACGATTTATGAAATAATAAATTCCTTTACATAAGGGACGTTATAGGGATTGAGATAAAATTTGACAATTATAATGATTCATAAAGTCTTATTTACCATAGAAACTTAGGGCATAGATTAACCACGTTACGTGATAGTGTGTATGATAGTTTAAAAAAAATTAGCTTATTGAGGAATTTTGAAATGGATTCCAAGATTGTGGTTTCATGTTATTTAATCGCACACCTACTTATTCATACAAGTTCGCTTCTGTTCACAAGGAAAGTAATGTGCATAATAAACCAGAATATTTCCAAAATTTTTCCTTTTGTTTAATAAAGTTTTGAAAGCTAATTGGCCACAGAATTTTCCTTTACAAATTCTAATATTCTCTCTTAACTGGAAATTCTTGAGGGCTAGAACATTGACGAACGGTGTAGCGACTAATTGCAGAGTTCTGTAAGCAAATGACAAGTCGAGGGTAGCGTTAATTTACCCTTTATTCCAACTCAAAATAGATGAAGTGATGTCGCCTTCTTGGGGTTACAGTAAGCCTCCACTTGGGCTTTTAAATCAAGACAGAAAAGGAGAAACTAATCTGATACCAACTAAAATAAAACCAGTCGAAGCTGCCCGGAATTAACTAACAGAGTTGGTACTTATTTAAGATCACCGGTGGATACTAGCAGGTACGTAACAATACGCCCGATTTAGTGATAATATTAGACTCTTAGCAACATATCGTAGCCGGAAGCCAGAACACGCCCTCCAAACCTTCTCCTAAGGCTCTTCTAGTGAAGTGATCGAGATTTCAGCTTGAATGCTGTTTCTACCTACTGTAATCCTTCCTAAAATCTCATTCTGGAAGGGAAACGTAGGTAGAAAACGAGAAGGCAAATTAAGAAGGAGAATTAAAGGAAAGGCTTATTGAAAAATAACTATTAGAAAATTAAAATTAGCACCTATTAAGCGTAATAGCCACACTCATTGTAGCCAAGAAGCTTATTAACAGCAGCTATTAGTCCATCTTCTACATATGCGCATTAAACTTGCATTCCTTAAAGCATCTGTAATATTATGAGGTACGAAATTTAATCTGTATTCTTAACGAACGGTTATAAGAATAACAAACATTCAGAAAATTAAAATTCTAGATTTTGTAAAGTAAAATATAAAACGCTATTAATTTAATCTCCACACGTAATTAATTAAGTTCTGTTTTAACGTAATTTTAATTTCTTGGTACATAAACTTGATGATGCAATTTACAAAAAGATGCACAAATTAAAATTCAGCGTAAAATTTGAATTAATTTTAATATTTCTTTATGCATTTTGGCAAGTTCATCTCGCATTTCGGAAGAACGTATTGCCAAAAGTGAATGCTTATAAAGGATTTTGCACTTTCGCTCGGCGATTTCTTCGCTAGTCAGTCACCGCTAAGTATAACAAAGATTTTTTGAGAACGTAAAATCTTCTTTATTGTTATTATAATACTACTCCCTATCAATAATGTCCTCTAATCATATCTATATCGCTGAATATACGCAAAAGCGGCCAAAATATCTACTTTCGCAATCAAACGGAAGCATTTTATATGCCAAATTAATCAAAGTTTTACATGTGCAATTCTTAATATAACAAAGTTGTTTTTGTATTAAAGCAGGTACTAATAACTTACGTAACATTACTCAGTTTATCATGTAGGTTAAGTTATTGATAAAACTCTAAATAATAATTCACCATATTTCCAATGCATATATGTCACAGGGTAATTGAAAATCTGGTATCTTACAAACATTATCGTCATTTTGCACTGCACACTTGATAACTGGAAAATTTTATAGATATACTAATCAGCACAGTATTTTTAGGCTTATATTGAAAAAACTATACATCTTAGGCCAATCAACAAATGTGCAATTGTTTTGTCAGACAGCAGTGTTTTATGTAGTCTTATCGCGGTAAGCCGAAGGTAGTGAAAGATCGCTTTAAACGTATGCAGTTAAAAAAATATTTTTTTCAAGGATTACCTTAGTAAACTTTTGAATTTTTCATAGCTTTAGAATTATTATTGTTGCCAAGTAATATGAAATAACTGAAATTGTTCACATTAATATGTTGTTAAAACAGTAATGCACTTTAGTAGACTACAGTAGTAAATAAAATTAGACTAACTTAGTGAATATAATTCTCACAGTTATCAATGGTTTCTCTGAAAAATTACGCAATTCGTAGTGGGCAGATTTTGCTTAATTTAAATTTATTAACACATGACGTACGCTTATGAAACTTAAATTAATGCATTTTAATTTGCTGGTCGCAAAATGTTCAGAGAATGCGAAAACCCTAAACAGCGTTGGAACGGTACCAATATGCCCAAAAACTTTCGTGTTATGCATACACAAAAAGGAGTTCTGAAAACCGGCCAACGAAACACTATTTTGGCGCACGCAGAAAATTTGCATATGACACAGACAGGACACCGATCACTGATGACAAAAAGATGTCTTTATTTAGATCAAACATTTTCAACATGGGTGCCATCACAGGCATGTATGCATTGCATTGGGAGACGATGGACAATACCGCTGAACGCAACATGGCATGAGAGATGTTTGCAATCTCACGCGATATAGAATCCTTTAAATCCGACAAAGTTTACGAATTGCACAGGTAAACTCTAGATTTGAGATATCCCTAAAACCAGAAATCCATAGGCGTCAGATCGCGAGATCTCGGAGGCCAGGGGAAATTATAACGGTCTGCGATGATGCGATCATCGAAATGCTGTTCCAAGTCCTTTATAAGGTATTTCTGCCACTTTCTTCGTATGCCTTCGTGGTGTAGTGATCAGCAAAGTCGAAACATAACCGAGAGGTCCGTGGTTCGATTCCTGGAGAAGGCATTGCCCCTGCTTTAAAAAAAACAAATAATTCTAGAAGTAGCGTCCGAACTAAAATGGTAGTGGATGATGGTTCTCCACCACCATGATTTGGCGATAGAGGCCTATAATCCCCAGTCGCCCTTTAAAAGGGGCGTCAGTCAACATTATGTATAGTACCTTGTTTTAGAAAATATAATAGTTCAGAGAGATTTTAATTTTCTGCAATATGTAGGACTTTTATTTTTATTTTATTGTTATTTTATTATTCTTATTTTTATGTCTGTAAATACAATTAAATAATTATAGTGAGAATTGGAAAAATACATGGGGTGGACCATTACACCACGAAGGCATGCTAAGAAAGCGGGAGAAATACCTTATAACTTTTTCCACATTGATTGATTTATTATAAAGAAGCTGGCGTGTGAAAGATTTTAGAAGAGAATGCGGCGATTGTATTGTATTAATGCCTGCTGCCGCTAGTTTGGTAATCTAGTCAGCTGTTTCATTGCCAAAGATCTCAGTATGAATCGGTGCCCATTGAAGTTTCATTCTCACGTTACTGGGCCACGAAAGCAATTTTTTTAAATACATCTAATCAGGGGATTTCTGCATCTCTATCCTCGAAGACCATTTGTTGCAGAGTCTGTATAATTGTTGAAGTAGGATTCATCACAGACGAAGACGTTCACTGCCGTTCGCAAAGAGGAGCTAGCTCCGCTTGAAAGACAAAGCTATCGTGGTTGAGCTTTCTGCCACATCTGCTTAATATGTTTGTGAGATTCAGAATGCATTGTCCATTTTCTGTTCCTGTTTTACCTTTGGAACCATCGGTGTAGATGGTTTTTAATGCGGGTGCGGCAAGTACTACCTATTCTGTTATAATATTAAATTCAGCCAAGTGACAAGATTGCAGGGAAATACATTCTTCATAACCTGTATGAATAAATTCATTATTCCAGAGAGTACAATTAAACTTCAGTTTGAGCTTGGTCATGTTAGTACATTCTCTATAAGCCGTACAGAATGTATACTTACAAGGAGGTTTAGAGCATTGGTAGAGGAAATAAGATAGCCTCCGCAAATATTCAAAAGGAAGGGACCATGCGTAAGTTTATGGTGATTCTCCATGAGAGATAAAATGTTCGCTCCCCATACAGAGGAATCCATGGAATTCATTTCTTTCAGTCACCATCGGATACCAGGTCTTAGGCATTCGTGATGACAGATCCCAAGAAGTTGTTTTAGTTCTATACATGCTGATAGCCGATCAATGGAATTTTTCTCTAATGTGTCTGATATGTGGCTGCCAATTCAATGAGATCACGTCAACTGTAGGTTCATCCTCATTATCTCTTCGTAAATTATGATGTGAAGTCTAAAAGTACTTTCAGCAGTTCCAATGCAACAACAACGCGCTTTGTGTCCAACCAAAATTGACAAGCAAAAGATTTCGCATGATCTTAGTGTTTCATTAATCATTTGCATTCTCCCCAAGGAGCTGACTGAAAATCCTTAAAATCATTCTGAATTTGAAAGTAAAAATCTTTTACAATGTTTCGACCTACAATAATTTTGTGGTGTTGTCAAGCTTCTTCCGTATTACATACCCTATAAAGCAAGAGAAAAATTTCGACTGCAAGTATAAGAATACAAAATTTATTAAACGTTAACTTGTTTTCATATTGGTGGCTCCAGAGTCACATACAATTATCTCTTAAAATGCGGGTGTGCTTGTTCTAACTGTGATAGTGGTTTGTCGGTGACTAACATTTTAATTGAATTTCCACATTTTAACAGAGTTTGTTTAAAGTATTTTAATGATTCTGACTTGCCTCTTACCGAATAATCAGGAAAGAGATCAATGTTAATTTGTTTCCTTACTTGTAAGAGACTGGTTTTTTGTTCTCTAATTTTGTGCTATATCTTTGTATTTTGATGTTTTATATTTTAATATGTCTAATGTTTTATGATTTAACACATATTTCCCAACTGTTTCCTTGCCTAAATTATAAGTAACTTCATCTCAGCATTAACATTTGACTACTTCTCCTGTTTTTGTAAGGCTGATGTTGTTTTAAATCTGTGATTGTCTCTATTGCTTGTGTGTAAGTAATTAACATGTGTATAACTCTTAAAACTTCTGCAAGTTATGCGCGATAAAATCTCTTACTGCTACTACTACTTATCTTGACAGATATCGTTGTTACAGATAGGCCTTTGTCAGCTTCAACTTTTCTTTAAGCAGTATTTTCCTGCCTCAAATACCCAAGCCTGCTGCTACAATGGGCTCATCCAAACAGAAAAATACCATGCCGGTTGGCAGCAGCATGCCTTTTCCAAAGAATCCTCCTTTAATCTGAAGCACATTTGGAGTTCACTGATTGTCAAACGCCCGTTAGACGCTAAAAATATACGCCGTCTACCGGAATACTTTATTCAGCGTCATACTGAACGATAACAAGCGTGATGGTCTGTAGTGGCATTGGATATGATAGGCTATTTTGTCTGCCAAAATTAAAGATACACATTAGTAGTTGCTACATAAAGGAGGCTATGGAGACCAAAGTTGCACCTTTCGATCGCACATTCTGTTCGTCTGTACAGAATAATACCCGTCCGCATACTGCTAGAAATATGTGTGACAATATGCCAAGCACCTCTTCTTCGTTAGCAACTGATTCACTAGATATGTCGCCTATTGAATATGTCTAGAAATTTGTACACAAGCAGCTCTCCTCAAACTTGTCCTGCAGCCAATACAAATCAATTTTAGGCTCATAAAAAAGCAATACGGAGTGGAATTCTTCACGTCCACATTCAATTCCACAATGACTATGAGCCTTTATTGCAGGGTATGATGGCTTGATCACATACTGATATTCAGAACTTAATATTTTTGTATTATTTTGTAAATTTAATCTTTTCTGTATCATTTCAAATTGTATGTAAGTAACTTTATTCAAGTATGATGGCCCTTTCATAATGCTGCTATTTTCACAAAACAGGAGTAAGTTTTTATGACTTGGAAAATGTTTTTGGATGAGTGCTTTGAAGGATTTCAACTATTGAGAAATTACTAAGTTATCTGTTTTTGTAAAAGATAGAGCTGAGAAATCAAAAGAAGTACCATGACTGCTCAAATTTAATGTTAAAATCAATGTTCTATGATTTCAACATTACTACATCACCAGTCATCATGTACAAACGTGAAATGTTTGCAACTCGTAAACAGTTAAATATTTTCCAGTACTCGATGGTGAAGAATTACGTCAAACCTGAATGACACAAATTTGTGAATGTCATAGCAGTTGTAGTAAATACCAGTACGTTTCATGGAAAATAACACATGAAATTACAGAGAAATGATCATTTTATTGAAAACTAATGACCCCGTAGCCCTAGGAAGTTGTTATTGCTTCAACATTAGTTGAATGGATGCAAGCTTGCCCATTTGTCTATCGTATTCACCAGACGCATTTTAGAGTAAACGCAAAACTTGTTTTGGAATATTTGAAACACTTGACTATAAATTTCCAAAAGAATTTTGAATAAATCTAAATTAAGTTTCCGTATTTTATCAGTCATGCTTCTAATACATAGGTGATGAATCTAATCGAGATCCAAAATGATTCAGGAGTGAATGGAACCTCAGTCCAATATGATCCTAATCTTTTATTAAAAAAATAAAATCTCCTAAATTTATAACCCAAACACATCAATACATGTCAGTTAAATCTGCAGTTTACAACACGTACTGTTGAAATAAGCTATTTTTAAATAAACTGTAAAAATAAGTTTAAACTTCCTTCTAAGAATATTAAAATTCTGTACACTGCTTTAAATATGTGGGCAAACATTTCAGTATAGTCACGAAAAACTGCGGTGTCCTCACATTAGCTAAACGACAAAAAAATAAATGCTGTGAACGTATTTTTATATTGCAATGACTAGTACTTAAATTTTTATCATGTAGTTTTATGGTCCATTCCTAATATCTTTTTCTTCTTACATTTATTCCGGATAATCAAGTAATATATAAAGGTATAAATGTGTGATAGCTAGCTTTATAGTCCATTTTAATGGTTCGGTTTTATCATATACGTAATAAATGAGTCGTAATCTTTGGCCCACGAGTTACTTGGAAAATCTTTAAGCGACCTTTTTTCTTTAAAATAATTGCATGACACAAGTATATATCATCATATTCCTCGTAAACAGAAAGCTGTATCTTTGAAATTTGATTGTTTAAACCGAAAGGCATTTTTAAGAAACAATCTTTACACCCGCGTAAACATCTCAATCCAAACTCTTGTTTTCTGCCTATTACGAAATATAATTATTGAAGCAGAAAAATCTGTTTCATAGAATTAAGAGTTAGGAAAATTTCTCTTGTCTTACTAATTTAGTTTTGGTACAAGGTAATATAATAACAAATAAATGTTTATATGACCCACCTTAAATATTTACTTTATTTTATGTATTCAGTCATTTATTTATTTTGGACGTCACTAGGTATTGCATTCTGCTGCATTTTTTTGGAAATTTGCTTTCTTGATTATGAGAGATTACGTTAAAATGCCTCCAAAGTAAAAATTAAATGCAGTAACTTAGACATATAATTAAACACTGTTGAGAATATTGCTTCAAAAGATGTGGCAGATTTTACGAGATGAAACACTTAAGAGGCAGTGAAACAATTTTGAAGTTACTAAACTTACTCTTCAGTTTTTACTTTCTTTAGATGTGAAATCTGTTTCCCCTTTTTCAAATGCTGAATGTACTGTAATATAAGTTCTTGAATGTATGAAATTTAAAGGTAAATCCAATTTTGGCAACAACATTATTCTCTATTTATGGTTGTAATTAATTTGTAATATTATTAATATATCAGTGCTAATACATCGATATATCGCGCAACAACTTCATCCTTTTTCCTTTTTACATATTCAAGAGCTCTGATCAGAATAAGTGTATTTCTGAAAATCCATATTACCAACGTTGATATTCATACTCTCCAAAATAAACACCGTACTTAAGAAATCGGTGAGTGATGGTCTCAAAGAGAGTTCATTGCAATTTAGGTTAAATCCAAATGCACAAAATTGTTGTTTAACTCAGAATATATATTACCCAAAGCATACTGAGTATACAGCAGATAAATCAGTGCAAAGCAGGAATAAGTTCGTAATGCTACGCAGAAATTTAAAAGAAAAAAAAACTATTTAATTCATAGCGTCTCGTGCAAGAGTAAACTAAAGAGAAGCTAAAAGACTGTGTGAGGAATTACCCTTAATTCTAAAGTACGACAAGTCCAGAAAAGGATGTAAAAAACCCTTTATTAACTCAATATAGATTTCACAGTTGATGCCGCCTTCTACGCGCAGAAGCCAACACTTTTAGATTACATTTTTTCAATGGGCTATAGGGATCAATTTTTATGTATTAAAGCCATTCAGTCAGTATTTTTACAGAAAAAAGCAAGAAAAAATTAACAATATCTTACACTTTCTGCTCTGTATTAAAAAATAAATCGTAAATCTCCATAATGTTTTGAAATTTTGAGATACATTTAAAGCGGTGAATATGCAGGATATATCTCCCAGCCGCCTATAAAAAGTTAACTCAAAAGATAGCAAGTAACGTAAAATAAAACAAAATTAAATTAGTCTAATGGCCGTTCACAGGCTACTTAACGCGCAGGCAGGCTCTAATTTGTAAAAATCGGGTAAACAAAGTTAATGGCTAGAAGCGTTCAGTGCCTCAGAAATCTAATCTCTAGTAAATCAAAGATAAAAGATGGCTTTCAGCCAGGCATAACACGCTCTAGAAACACCTACCAAAACGTTTGCCACAAATCCCCAGAAATTATAGATTAAGTGCCCTCCTAAATTGTTCCTGCTTCCTCAGGGAGATATTCCAATCCTTGATTTTCTCTTATATAAATTTATGCAATATCTATGACAGGGGTTAAAAGGACTTATATGCTATGGACGATACCCTCCGCTATAAAATATATCGATTTAATTACTCTAGGATCTCTTGCAGTTACGTTTTCTACAGTTGTATAAATAGAATATTCTCTGGAGCCTTTCAAGCTACTTTTGAATTGTTCTAGAGCCGAGAAAAGTAATCTATCTTTAGGAACGAAACTATGCGTTCGCAAAGTTTTCAGCTGTTAAAGTGACGAAATGCAGTCAGAATTCTTATCTCGAAAGCAGAAAAATATTGTCGAACATTTATGCTGCAAAATTTTAAGGCACTTTCTGCTAAGTAGCACAATACGTAAGTTCTGAACGTAGAATTTGCCCAATGATAAACAATCCAGTAAAGGAGAGATCGTAATTATGCAGATCATAATTATGCAAATAACTCTTCTATGCATGAAGTGTATCTGAAAGGAATGGCATTAAAACACATAAAGGAAGAATGTACCATTTAATAAGCTAATTTTAATTTTAGAATTATAATGTTCACAGTAAATAATAAGCGCAGTATATCGAAAATAATTCATATTATTTCTCTGATTCTGTGCTTTTAAAAGCTATAAGAAGAAGCTATTAATTATTTTGACGTCCAAATTTTCCTTCTTCTTTGTAAACTTGAATACAATGTAAAAATATCCAAAGGAAGGATAAACTCTACCGTTAGTGTCATTTCAATGCCTATGAAGTTGCAAAGCAATTTATCGCTAAATTCTGACCGCGCGCCAAACCCATCCGACAAGCCAGAATATTTCAAAAACCACCCGACAACCAAAATATTTCAAATATAGCCTCTAGAAAACTGAAAGAGAAATGAAAATGTCTTAACACAGCAGAATTGTGGAAACGAGCAAACGTATTTTATCGGATGTTATTAAAATATATGTGTTCTTGTTTTGTGAACTCGCAATCCAGCACCAAAGGCATCAAATGAGGGTGTAGACTGTCAAAATAATTTTTGTCGAGTGTATTAAAATGGGGAGCAATGCATATATTTTGGCTTTAGGAATGTCGTATCAGAAACTTTGAACAGAATATGTTACAACTTTTTCCAGTGTTTCTGGCTTCTTCTTACCACCCAGGTGAAGGAGCAGGCTATATGGCTGGTTTTTGTGGTTTTCCCTATGCACAAGATGACTATGAGTCAGTTCGCTTAAAATCTCCTTTACGAAGGCAACTTTCCTCTTGGTGAGATAGCCTTCTTGGCTTTACCATATTTAAATAACATAACCAAACCTAAGCTTCTTCCTAGTATTCGAAAGAAATGGTTTTCATATCTTTTAAACCATTTTAAAATTTTGTAGATGTAAATTTTCATCTATCGTGCTTAATCATGCTTAAATTTCTAAAATCCAATCTTAACTTCGTTATCCAGCAGCTGAAAACGCTTAAAGTAAAGTGAACCGAATTTTTAGTTTATAGATTTGCTTCTGAAACTTTAGACTTCAATCAGAAGTGAAGTAGATTGCATAAGGGCCCAAAACATAATTATATATAAATTTTCTAACGAATTGTAAAGAGTTGTTAGAAACCGTTAAAATAAACTGTTTGTACTTGTTGGAAAAAGATCGCATACTTTCTTGCAATATTTTTCGAACTTATAAGTTGGAATTAGTTTCATTCTGTTTCTATTTTGTTAAAGAAACATTGAAAAATTTGCATGAGAATTATCTAATTTTAAAAGCTTTCCTATTTCAATAATTTCAGACACAAAGCAGCTATACATTTAAATATTTTACGCATAATTCAATAACCCAACCGGATTCAGTCACATACGAATTCGAAATATGTATTTGCTTGACTGTTATTTATTGAAGTAATGACGAAGGGGGAAGACTTAAGCCAACCGAATACAAAACGCAATTTGTAATCTTCATTTCTTGAAGGAAAGATTTTGATCATGATTATTTTATTTATTTAATACAAATCAATTTATCTTACAAATTTTTAAAAATTATGGACAATGTTACTTTATTAAAAAAGGAAATTTCTAGAAAGCTAATATAATGTTAATAATAGTAATAAATACATTATGAATATAAATTCGTGAATTTCATTATCGTATAAGGCAGCGGTTCTCAACCTTTTGACTAACGAGTACATGTAAACAAATAGAAATATAAAAAAATATATTGCTATTTGCACAACCTATTGGCTAGTTGTATCAAATGTGCACACATAAAAAGTATTAGATTAAAAACTGGTCATCATTTTAATTATGAAAATTTAAGTTATGCTACTTTAATTCTAAAATTTAGTGTAAAATTGGGGCCTACGTAAGAGAGATTAATTTCTTTATGTCTGGTCTTATTTCACTTAAATTTAACCGTAGACTAGAATCCAATTTTAATTGTGTTGTTTATTTCCTTTTTCAAATAAAACGTGGGCGAAAATGATTTTTCACACAAATAGGTTGTACACAAAGTCAAACATTCAATAGCATTCGAAACTCCTTTAAATCCTTTTTTTTGGGGGGGGGTTCAGCCAAATGTTAACATGTGTGTTATCTTTGAAATCTTCAGTCAGATTTCAATAACAGGAAGTTTCTATCAATTGTTCTTTTTCTTCACGAGGTGCTTGAATTTAATAGTTAAAAATACTTTATTTCTTTGCGTACCACCTATTTTTCTCTTGCGTACCACCGGTTGAGAATTGCTGGTATAAAGAATTTTATCCTTCGTTTTTAAAAGTATAAAACATGACATAAATATAAGATTTACTGTTAGGAACGGAAGACAGAACTAGATGAAGAATACATGGCACATTGAACTAGAACTAGATGAAGAATACATAACTAAATGAAGAATACATGGAACGGAAGACAGAACTAGATGAAGAATACATGGCATTAATTTTTGTACTAAACGAGAATGTATTTAAAATGTTCGCCCTGTTAAAATTGTATCTGGCTAATTCTTTTATTACCGTCTATCATTTATGAGAATTTCGACGACGAAAAGAGCTGACCTAGCAAGTGACTGGGCTGCCTGACATGCAAGACATTTCAGAAGTAAAACTCCTTCTTGCAAACTGAATTCACTATCCAGGTTATTTTGATCGAAAATGTAATGCTTCTCAAAATGAATAGGTAGCACGTGCTTTCCCTTATCAATCAACGATTGAAAGATCAGAAAACCGAAATAAGCTGTGAACTGTGGGAAGCAATTTGCTTGATTTGCGCTGAAAGCATTTGTTGAGAATATCTAAAGTAAGGCGCCACGACAATTTTGTGAATGCTAATTATATGCAACAAACATATTTTCATTTGAAATTCAATGTTACTAGCAAATTTAAAATAGTTCTTTTAGCTTTTTACTTGAGACAAATCCATTGCGCATTCTTTTCAAAATAATAAAAGCAGTATTTTACAAATAGTTTTCTCAAAATTTTATTAAAATTCATTTATTTTACAGAAATTTATCTTTTTTTTATTAAGCTGCGATGAATACTTTTTCATTCTTAAAAATGTGAATCTACTGGAAATTCAGCATTATTATTGCAGAATTGACTGTCTTCACAAGCGTCTGAGCTCTATTTAGCAGTCTCTTGAGCAATCAGGACACACCATTTTTGATTTCTCATTATTAGTGGTTACTGTATGAGCACACAACTTCTGCAAGAATGATTAGATTGCCCAAGTCATACTTCTTGAGTAAATGATAGTCCTGAAGGAAAAGACGCAACCTTTAATGCAGCGGTTAATAAGGTGAACATTTGTTTACATACTTTTCAAATAAGCAAAGTGATGAAATTCAATTTCTACTTCGCCAAACATATTTCTCGCCCATGATGTGTGTTGAAATATTTACATCTGAGCCAAAGGATGCTGAAGGCTAGAGTTAAAGAAGCGTCTCTGTAGTATTACTATAGTTAAACGAATCTTTGTCAAATATATTTTTACTTGATAGCTGGGAAATACAGCAATGATGCAAAGTACCATGAAATACGTAACATTACATAGTAGGGTTTCCCTTAGTTTGCATAACAATTATTTTAAGTTTGGTTATCTTTCCTGAACGTCTCATTTTCCCCTCGTATTTCCACGCCAGGATGCAAATTTAAAGTTAAGTGAAGAGAGTATAAAAACAGACGAAACTAGTAGTTTATTCAGAGCGTGATTTCGCTAGCCAGCGCACGTTACTATTTTGTCCTTGCTGCTGTTACGCCGAGTTACCGAGTAATACGCGTTTTGGCCATTTAATAAGTACGTACCTCCGAGTAGGCTGTTAGGTCAGCATAATTAGCCTAAAACTAAATTATTAGTCCAACACAACTATGTATCTTTGAATTTATTGTTAAATCCTTCTTAAGTTTCACCGTTAGTCGTTGGTGTTATTTGTGAGCATGAGCACGTGCATTTGTGTTAAGAGTTTGACGAATAATTAAAGGGTTTATGTTACCCTTCTTCTGTGATGGTGTTCTTCCCCCTGTGCGAGAAGTCACCAGGTTTCATCGAAAGATCACGTTAACATCATGATTGCAAAGAAACTCCTCATGATAGATCTTACAACATGAAATATGTAAAATTTAATTTTCTGTGAGACAGAAGTATGAAAACTGTGGAAGAAAAAAGGAAAAATAATATACAAATGGGAAAAACTTTGCAACAACATATTTTATAATAACCTAGACTAAATGTATTCATTGCTATTTAAAACAACAGATTTTCTTAAAAAGAATTTTTGAATACTTCTCTCATTTAACAATCCAGTAAGATCCTTAACGAAATATATCCTAAGATGAGATAATGATAAAAGGATCTGTTAAATGTTCAAGAAGAAAGGAAAAAATAAAGCAAAAGAGTTCCTTAAAACAATTGCGGCCTTGAGTGATAAATCGCTCTCTCTAGTTTTGTTTTTAAAAGTGATTAATTGTAAGCATTAATTACAAAATCGTAGTATCCCTTCGCGTTAGTGTCCTGAAAATCAATACAGTCAGATTTTTTTTTATCAGGTATTCATTTTTTTTCTTTTGTGACATTTAAGGTTTAGCTTATCGATTAGTTTTGTCATAAAAAATTTGATCAATAAATGTAACTTTAATAAAATGTTTAAGCCAGTATTTCATTGATTTCAGTTTCATCTCAATACATGGTTGCATATCGAAAGTATGGTCATTTTGCCATTTCATCAGCAGTGGTGAAAGAATAAATTATTTACATTTCTAAAAAGATATCTAATTATTTTTATTTTTGATTACTATAATAACAAAATATCATCTCTAATGATTAATTTAGCAAAAAAATGACACGCATTATAGAAAACAGAAATTGTGAATGATAAATACTACTTTTGTAATTCTAGTGTAAAGCATGCACTATGCAAATAACTTGCAAATTTCTTGTCATGAAAACTACATTAAATTCATTAAGAATTTTCATGTTTTCTGTCTACATAAATAGAATACCAGCAAGTTTCGCTTTGAAAGACTTCAGCAAGATTGACGATTGCTCTTGTTAACTTTGTTCTAATTGATTAAACAAACTTAAAGAATACGTATTCAAAGCAATATCTCTATCTCTAGTATTAAGTAATTAAGAATCTGTATAAATATATATATACATTGTATCTATAATTAAGGAACCCTATTTCAAAGCTACCTACAAGCGAAGCCAGAGATCAGAAAACTATGAAATGTTGTGGCGGACAATGAGAATGCCCTTCAGGAAAAAAACTATTACAAATAGCATCACCAGAAAGCGTTTTACTTTGAATATCTGTAGTAAAAATGTAAATCTTTGTCGACGTAGTGCAACAGCTGTTATAAAACCTAGGAATATTCTCGAAGACTTTGTTTTCAATGTGCTTGTTAATAAAACTCTTTTAATAAAAACAGCTGGCACTCTCGTTAAGTGTGGCCTCCCGATCCCCAGACCTCAATCCATGCGCATTTTGACTTTGAGAACATTTGAAACATCAGGTTTGAGAACATTTGAAAAATCTGGGTGCATCTGATCTCAATCCAAGACCAATCATGCTTGTAGTGACAATCCAAGGCTTTAAATGATCTTAAAACCAGAATTTCACGCCAAGTGCTGAACATCTCTCAGCCCACACTTCGGTCAAATGTGGAAAAAGCCATCTTGCAATTTCAGATGGTAGCTGAAAATGATTGCTATCATGTGGAACATGATTTTTCTGATAAAATTTCTAAACCTATAAAACTATTGTAAAGGTGTGTTTAAATGAATAATTTATTAATATAATGCCCTCTGGTGACGCTATTTGAAACTAATTCCTTTTTCTCAGACAGCCAGTCTCATCCCTACTTTAAGTCCGCTACAAAATTTCACAATTTCCTGATCAGTGGTCAGTAGATAGCTTTCAAATAGGGTTCTTTAATAACAAACGTATCAGTTTAAAAGCAACATGTTACCGCTCATTAAAGCGTAAAATATTGGCATTTATAATTTAATCAGGAAATTCAGTACCGATTTAAAAGAAACGTATTTTCACTGCCTGAATTAAATTATTTTTATCTTCCACGTAACTGTATACTGCCACTCTGCAAGGCGAAAATATTTTTCTTTTACATTTGATCTCTCGGTTATTGATTAACAAATTTGAAAGCAATAACTCGCTGAAATAACGGATCTTAATTTATTACTATTATTTGTTGCTTTAGCAGAGAACAGAAGATTACTGCAGAAAGCTTCCATGACTAATATTTAAATTAACAAAACAGGCAATTCAAAATTTGACAGCATATTCTAAGGCTACCTACAAAAGAATATAAAGTTTGCTGACTCAGATATTTTACCAGTGCGCATTTTAAAATATCGGTTAGCTAGAGGCTAAGGCCAAAATATAATTTTTAAGGAGCTGGTGGGAATATTAAAAGCAAAACTCGGTTGCCAGAAGCTCTAAAGATTAAAAATTATCAGAGTTTAGAAGCAAAAAATCCTAATTTTCATTCTGATGAGATAATTGGAAAAGAAAAGTATAGTAAATTCATAATCGTAATAACTGGTTAATTAACGTAATATGCTTTACAACTTCTTTTCACCAATGCATACCGACCATATTTTTCCTAGCACTGTAGTTTCTATGTTGAACCTTTTCATCTCCATTAGCTTGAAAACTTGTCAAGCACTCGTTTACTGGTATTGCATTTTGAAGTTTTAAAGAAAACCATAAAATTACTTAAATTGGTTAAGAACGTGTTTTTCTTTGACCTAAACAGAAGCTTAAGGACCTAACATGCGTACAATTTTCTTTATAAATGAAAAGTATCTATAATACCAATTGTCAGGTTTAGAATCATTGTTAAGAGTTGTCAATATTGATTTACGCTTTTCTGAATTTATGACCTCTTCGTCCGGCAAATCGGTGATTTTTGAATATGACAATTCCGATTCTAACAGCCACGATGGGCCTTCCCACCATTTCGACAGCAAAAACTGTTTAACTGAACAGCCTCTAGATGGGAGATCGGCTGCATTCAGCTCCGAAGGGATGTGATGTCAAGCTTCTATTTTTGAAAGAGTTCTGATTTCTTGGACACGATTCCAAACGAAAGCTTCCCATCATACGTCTCGCTGGATCCAGCACAAAGCAGATATTGAGTCAATCCAGAAGAATGTTCTTAAATTTGGCATGCTCAAATCTGAAAAGACCACATGTCCCTAGCGTGCTTCAATTAACCAGAACAATAATTCCAACGAGGGATGGATGTATTCTTTAAAGGTGGAACTCTAGTGTGTGATTGCACAAAATTTAGGTAAATCTTATTTTCGGTCTTCACTCTTAAGAAAATACAGGTAGTATAGGCATGCTTGCTGGCATCGCTGAAAATATAAAGACTCACATCTTCGTTAACCGATCTGTCAATATTAAGCCATCTAGGAATTTTGACATCAGACAGCAGTTCCAGTTCCTTTACTCATTTTATGAATTTCTTTTCTAAATGTTCAGACAATTTTTTATAGCAATTTAATCCTAATTTTCAGCACTCTTGCAATACCAACTTTGGGAACAGGTTAATAGGAAAAAGAAAGCCTACTGGATCAAATAACTTACGTGCGCAAGAAAGAAGTTTTCGTTTACTCGCGAAAATCTCCTCTTTCTTTAGTTACTCAATTTTGCAAGAAAGAGTATCATCCATCAAATCCCAGTTTAACCATAAGACGCAAACGTATGTATCTAATTTAGAGTTGGAAATTATTTCGGTTTCACAATTGGATTGCCATCTCGTAAAATTAAACTTTGCCAGTGGCAATACCATTCTCGATTCTAGTGCAAATCTGTTCAATTCTTCAACATTCTTAAAACTAGTCAGGCAATTATCAAAATAGAAGGACTCCTTCAAAATATTGTCTGTAGCTGCAAACTGATCTGGGGCACGACTTAAATGATAGTTCAATGTAGCAGCTAACAAAAAAAACTACAGTTAAGCCCAAAAAGCACACGACAATATCTATAAATTTTCGTATGCTCTCCTTCTGCGCATTTCCCCAAGAAACTAAATAATCTCTAGCCTTCTCTCTTATACCAATCTGCAAGAAAGCTTTCTCAATATCTGAAATTACTGCAATAGGATATTCCCGAAAACGATTCAACAAGGTTAGAATTATTTTAGGTTGGGACCTTTCTCAAGACAGTCATTTAAGGAAAGTTCTCCTTTGGCGTGTGCCGAAGCATCAAAAACCGGCCTCACTCGCGTAGTTTCGCTAGATTCTTTGAAAACAGGCCTATGAGGCAAATAGTGCTCCCTATCTACTTCGCCTTCTACCTCTTCAATAATTCGGTCCTTCAACCAAATATCAAATACTTGCTGATAAACTTTAATTTAGTTCGACTCTAATAATTACCTTCGGGTATTAGTCAGCCGTTTTCTGCCAACTCTTTATTACTAGACAATCGAGAGGGGTCCAGTACCCAAGGTAATGCAGTTTCGTATCTCCCGTCTGAATCGCGAAATTCAAATTTTCCTCAAAATACTGCGTTGTCTCCTCACGAATTTCAGCTTCCTTTTTAGACTCAACTGAGTCATTTATACCAGTAACGTCTAACTTCCACAAGTTTTCTTCTGATCTTTCGTTTAGCAATAAAGAAACACAAGCAAGAGAATCATTTATACCGGAAGATTTCTTTGCTGGAATTTTACCCATTAGAATCCATCCCAAACGTGATTGCATCGCGACCGGACCACTTTGTAAGCATTTAATATTTCCGGTGAATAATGTTCCAGCAATATCAGAACATATCAAAAATTTAATGTTACTTTCGTTTTCGGGAGTATTATCCTCTATGTCTGACACCTGAATAATTAATTTACAAAGTTCTTTCAACCAAGGACCTTTAGGTATTTTCTTTACATCAGAACAAATAATAGATTCATTTAAAAATGCACACTACATACATTTTTATTGTCAAGGATTCTCAAATGAACTGTATATTTACACTCATGTCCATAAATTAAGGATAATGCAAAATCAGGCAAAGGAAAAGTTAGAAGCAAAAGGATAATGGGAAATCAGGCAAAGGAAGAGTTAGAAGCAAAGCAAATTTGACTTATTTGTAAAGCCTACTTATTAAACAAAAGGTAAAGAGCAAAAAAGATGCTATATGTTTGATATTATAATTAGCGATTTTTCTCCTTGGAGCAAATTAAAAAAAACCTATTTACAAAAAACCAATATTACATTATTGGTATGATTGTTAATACATTTTATGTCTCCCAGACGATGCAATACAGTCCGTACAACGCCTAGGCATGCTGAGTATCAAATTATCGATCTGATCTTGGGGGATATTACACCACTCAAAAAGCAATGCTCTCCGAAGTTCCGGTAGACATGTAGGAGGAGGTTGACGGGCTGCAATTCGTCGGCCAAGCATGTCCCACACGTGCTCTACTGGATTCAAGTCCGGTAAGAATGCTGGCCAGTCCATACGGGTGATATCCTCCGATTGAAGGCATTCGCTTACGATGTTTGCACAGTGAGAAGGGGCGCTGTCATCCATAAACACATATTGTGCACCCTTGGCGCCCCGAAACAAACGTACATGTTGTTCCAGAATGACGTCCCGATAGATTTGGCTTGTCATGGTTCCAATTTGAGCATGCAGGTCAGTTTTGGAACTTAGAATAATTCCAACCCAAACGAGCACTCCTGCACCACCGTAAGGGTGTCATTCAATGACGTTTTCTTGGTGGTAACGGGTACCTGGAGTTCTCCATATGAAAGCCCGGCGAGAATCAGACTGCAAGCTAAACCTGAACTCGTCGGAAAACATCACACAAGCCCACTGTTGCGGTGTCCACAATGCATGCTCTCTACTCCAGAATAACCGCAGCCGACAGTGAGTTACAGTAAGTGGAACGCATCAGACAGGTCTACGAGCATATAGACCAATTTGCCCTAAGCGTCTGTACACGGTCTGCCTTGAAATTATTGTACCAGTGGCTGAAGAGAGCTGACGAGACAGGTCTGAGGCTGTGTTCCGCCTGTTTCTTTTGGCAGTAACTGCCAAATACGGGTCCTCATTCGGCGTTGTAACTCTGAGGCGACCTGCGCTGTAACGTCTACTCACATTACCATCATCTTGGAATCGTTTCCAAAGCCTGGAGATGACACTCTGTGCAATTCCTAGTTCGTCTGATACTTCCAGTTGGGTACGCCCACATTCCAGACGGCCGATAATTCTACCACGTAAAAAATCATCCAAATGCGTCCTTTGTGTCATAACTATTCGGTTATTGCACTGAAATGCTTATAAAGCGCCTGCGAACAATTTTACTTCTTTGCCTGTATTCCTTATATATCACTCTCTTACACTTTCGTCATTGTGACGTACCATTGGTGTTATCTGGTTACTTCCTGAAATTTGCATATGATTCTTGAAGATGAGTGTAGTGATTTTACAGGTGATATATTTATTTTAGAGTTCGATTTTCACTCGACTCCGAATTATCCTTAATTTATGGACATGAGTGTAGAATGCAATTTTTCTTTTGTTTCTACATCTCCGAATAATTTATGAGCTAATTTCACTTCGCCAACAGTGTTGCATTTCAAGGAGTCTATAATATCTTTCGTCAAACAACTCCTTTCACAACCCGTATCAATAATCCCTTTCGCTATCCTTTCCCCAGTGCCATTTTTTAAATCCCTCTCACTATCCCTTCCCTAGTGCCATTTTTACCCTTACGATTAACGTTTGTAATTACACATCGGAGCTCTTGCATCTGCTAGCCAAAACATTGACCTCATTTTTCGCATCTGCGGGCTGTATTTGTTTGCTCTCTTTTAACTGAGAAGCAACTTGTTGACACATTACTGCCAAATGCCTTTCCTAGCAGATTAAACACTTAATTTTAGACTTACGAGAAATGTGATTTTGCATGTTAAACATGCACCGTTCTTAAATATGGCATCTTTTTAATCTAGATATGTTAGTGCGCTAGCTTTAAAATATTTTTCTGTTGAATATGGTATATCACAAAATAAACAAGGTTCCTCAACTTTCTTAACAGAATCATTTTCTTTAAATTTATCCCCTGTATACACATCATTACAAGATTTTCTACATTTATCGAAAGAAAAACGCGTTAATTTAATTCTCTCTTCAGATATCACTTCATTTTTCAAAAACTGAAGAATTGATTCAAGATCTCTCTTACCTTGTTGAGACGAGCTCTCCCGTTCCCTCTCTCATACGCGTAAAGTGTCGGGGGGTAGGGAAGAATCAAGTAACGGAAAAATAACGCTAACGTACTTCTCTTCAGTGACACCGAGAGATTCCAGAGCACGCAGTTTTGTTTATAAACTGTCGTATAGCGATGATAGCGTAAAGTGTTTTTTGGTTGCACTATTATTTATCAACACGAGATTCAGTAAATCGCGGACGTACACTTGTATAAGAATATCTTCACGACGATTCTTGAAATATTCGATGATCTTCAAAACGATTCTTCAAATATTCTATGACTTTCGGATAGTTTTCTTTATTTTATTGGGAAGTTCTGCACTATTTCGCGCGCTTTCGATTTGGCCTTGAATACGAATTTCAAACTATCATCTAAAACTCGTTCTTCGTGCATCTTACTAAAAGATGTAGAGTCATTAGGTTATGAAGAAGCAGGAGTCATGAAAATTGAGCAACGCCTTCGCCGGGAGTCAAACCACGGACCTCTCGGTTACACGTCGAGCGTGCTGACCACTACGCTGGCAGTAGCATGTGAGAAGGCATTTGAAGAAGGCGGGAGAAATACCTTATAAAGTATTCCACAAATTCAACCATTTTCGTGGATTACCTGTAAATTCAATCAAATTTATTTTCGGAAGCTTCAAATTTGTTGCCGTTGGTCTTAAATCAACAGTTCTGGTTTCGTTTACAGATGCATGAGTCAGCAAATTTTTCTGCGTTTTCACAGTGACTTGCTTCACTTTCATCCTGGCTGCTATTAATTTCTCCTTGTAAGTCTCACATGACTCAAATTCTTTAGTATAATCTTCTTGCGAGACTATCGCTTTCGAGAAGGGATCCAATATTTCTTCATCCAGCTGTGAAGGCTGCACGCAGTGGTAATCAAGTGGTGCGCAGTGGTTCTTTCAAGGTTTCCATTTCTGCTGTTAAACCATCAAAATTGTCCTTTACCTAACTAATGCGTCCTGTGACGAACGCCAGGTTTTATTGTGGTGATCCACGTTTTACAAATAGATTTTGAATCAGTTTAGATTCGTGCACTAACCAAGTGCTTCTCATTAGAGAGTACAGAACATCCGTGCTACGAAAATATACTTTATTTACAAGGCAAAAAACGCGCAGCCACAAACTTAACCAGAACTCATTCTCTTAGAAAATCATACCTCCTTTTTCCACATTCAGGTAGCGCATGCGCATTAACCATGACAAAAGGAGCTTGGCAGGTACTGCCATCTGTTGGAAAAACTATTTGCTACATACTCACTGAGCTTGCTGACCACTACACCTCAAAGGCATGCTAAGAGGGCGGGAGAAATACGTTATAAGGTTTATATTGTAATTTAAACATCATAAATTCCTATATCATTATCCGATTTGCCTTTCCAAAGCGGGTAATAAAGATATATTTCTTTAGTTTTCCACATATTAATACTGAAACATGCTCGCACAATCCATTTTCATAACAGCAAGTGTAGGCTACAGCCTGCCCGATGGCCAAATACGTCGTTGTTAATTGCTTAATTCGGCTGTTTAGGAAATCCTCTATAAATACATTTTTTTCCTTTCCTAATTCCTCCTTCTTCTTGTCCCCAAAGTTCCAAAATCAGTGTACAGTGCATATGAGCATATATAAGCATGACTATATTAGCGGTCAAGCTAAGTTGAGAAAACGAGATATGCCAAAAACATGTGCATATGCTGAAGAATCTAGTTCTGTCATTTCTAGTAGATTTAATTTAGAAGTTAAACAATGAAATATATATTGTTCTTCTATCGCGTCCTTGAAGAAAATAGGGGAATAGCAAAATAATATCACACTATCAACATCATACTTAGCGATAGCTCTGTACTCATGATGCTCTTAAAAGACCTTTTTGATCCATGGTTAAAAGTATATTCCTAATCCTAGATAACTCTTTGAAGGGCGGTGGTTACTTTGAGTAACCACCTTTTCTACTGAACGTATTACTCATTCGTGTGAGGGGTTTTCAAGACTAACCGTTTCTGAAGTTCCTTTGCAGCTCACTAGATGGCAGATGGCAATCAAGAAACATCACAACGATGTGCACTCTGCAGCACCAAGAAAAAAGCCTGTAAGAACTGTGTGGGAATGCAGCATATGCAAAGTTGCACTCTGCTTGAAAAAGAAAAGCTGTTTCCATTAAGACTGAGTTGTAGGGATGTGTTATGTGGGCGGTGGTCACTGACACTAACCACCAGAAGCGGTCATTTTATTCACGCGTCTTGGACAAAGTATGTGTAAATGTTGCAAATAAGTTCATTGTAACACCTGATATAGTAAATAAAACAAGAGTTTTGCTGAAAGAGTTAATTGCCTTTTCCTGCCCCTCAAAGAGATAATAAAGATAATGATCAAAGAGATAATAAGATAATGCAAAGAGATAACAGGCATTATGTGTAACAATATAATTGATATATTGCTCTAAAACCAAGCTTGTTTTAACTATTCATAATACTTTTTTCAAGGTTGGTTGAATGAAATTGATTCCCACTTAAAAGTATTTTTGATGTAATATTTATGGTGAATACAAAAATTGTCCTTTCTTTCAAGATGTCATGTAATTAATAGCTACTGGAATACATTGATGAAATTTTATTCAAAGTTCATTTGATTCAATAAGTATTTTTATATACTTCTCTCAAGATCCCTGTTTCTGATTTTGGCAACTAAAGCAGTAACATCGAAAATGGTGTTTTCTTTCCAGCGAAGAAGCTTTTGCGTGCTGGAACTTGCCAAAACGATCCGCACGTAGCTTTCTGACATCTGCCAAATCGATGGATTAGACTATCCGTACCAAATGTTCAGTACTTTTGCAAGTAACCTGCATAATTGTGGGACATTCAGCTTTCAGTGTTCGTGTATGGCATGTATCTCCAACACCCACAATCCTGAATGATCAGGATGGTAACTCTCAGCTGCATCGCATCAGACATGTTTCAGGATGTGTGATTGCAGTCAGATAACCGTAAAATCTCGATAACTGCAGCTTAACAGATGGCGCGCACATCGAGTGCTTACGATTCTAAATATCACTATAACAGAAGCTTAAGCGATAACGTTTTGAATTTAACGAAATGTTTTGAGTTTGTGTAATTATTTTATAAATTTAATAATTCTTCCTCAGTGCTTCAGTTAAAATGAGACACTATAATTGGTTCAGTGCTTTTATAATTAGTTCAATGAACTGTGCAGCTTGTTACGTTGTAGAGTTCTGCTCTCTAACTCTTATGTGAAATCTGGAAAATAATGACAACACAGAAGAAGGAACTACCCTTTATTACACTCTTTAACTTATTTACAATGTGTCAACTCGACGCTAATATACTACGCCTCTGTTTGGGTGGAAACTCAAACAACAGAATCAAAACTCAAAAATTCAAGATATTAACAAGTAGTAGAATTAAACTACAGGGCTCGTTCAATCCAGTATCCTACAGCGTGTAGATGAATCTAGTGGCAGCAATATAATAGCTGTTGAACCACGTCTAACCAGCAATAAATGCCAAGCCGAAGTTTTCCCA
Organism: Stegodyphus mimosarum; assembly: GCA_000611955.2. Taxonomy (NCBI): domain Eukaryota; kingdom Metazoa; phylum Arthropoda; class Arachnida; order Araneae; family Eresidae; genus Stegodyphus; species Stegodyphus mimosarum. Next base: position 313,857 of record KK119427.1, read on the forward strand.
CACTCTCTAACGTTCCCTAGTAGAACTCGATACTTAGCTTTTTCTTCCACTGTTAGAACTTACATTTCTTACGCGCGCTACCAAATTCAGATATTATGGCACTGAGAATTAGGGAAATGAAGGCTTATAGGAAAGAGTTCCAAATTAAATTTAACTGGTTATTTAAAATAAAATCCCTATAAAGTAAAACTAGGTTTTCTTTCAAAAATTAAATTAAAGATAGCATCTCTTGCAAAATAAAAGGACCTTTCAGGGCCGGCCATCTGTCAAGCCATACAACTGATAAATATCCTGGTAACGTAAACTATTGTGATAACTATTGTGAAGATTACGTTATGACAAATGGCAACGTCAATAAACAAATGAGTGCTGGAGATCATAATATTTCGTATACCAATTGATGATGAAATCAAATAGAGTTTAAATATCTGTAATTCTAAGTTTGGCTTTTGATGGTGAGTTTAATTTTCTAAATATTGAATATTTATTGATCAAATGCTCTCTAAAGATTTTAGTTTTGGATATGAATTCCAAATCAGAATTAAGGAAAGGAGTTTTCTCATTTATTGGTTTCAATGCTCGCATTCACAAATCAATACAGAAGAAATAAATATGGCACCAAATATTACATCAGTTTATTTTTCAAGTCAAGTTTTTCTGAATAATAAAAGATCCTTTATTACTGGATCAATCCCTCAAGAGAAATCAGAAAAATTCTTTAATCTTGAATTCATATTGATTCTGAATCATTTAATTAAGATCACAGAATGAAATCACAATTCGAAAAATTTTCTTTTAAGCTAGACTAAACTTTGATATTGCTTCGCATTGATTTTAATTAAATGCTTGCCTCTGAGGCTGAAACGTTGCTCGATTTCAAAGTTAAGATCCTTCTTTCATATATAATAATCAACTTCACGTTTAAAAGAAACTGGCAAACCGCCAAGCAAGTTCAGCTTAACACTTATATGGAGAAAGTTCTCAGGAACGTAGCGTTATAAATTTTCTGCTCTTTACCTGAATTCAGACATACTTAGACTAAATTAATCTAAAATTTTGCATAAGTATATATCTCGTTATCGAAGTAACATATAATAAATAGAGAAGGTAATAATGAAGTTCTAAAGTAAATCTAAAGGATTTCAGATCAAAGTCACAAAAGCGACTAAAATTTTTAAAGTGAACACTGAATGTCCTTATTATATCTAACGTGTTCTATATATTTCTTATTATCGTATGAATCTTATCAGAAATTAAACAGACTTTTTGAATTTGTCGTGCTGTAAAATTATACTCGTGTGAAGCCCAAACATATGTTCTTTTTCCCATAGACAAAATATCTGACTTTGAAACTGCTCTTCACCCTTTTATTAATTACACTGCTGTGCAAAACTTAAGCAGCAATGTAAAAATTTAGCAGATAGCCATGAAATTGCAGAAAAGGAGGTCTGGAGATCAGTACAATGAACACGTAAGTCAGTAAAAACGTCATGCGTATGCAAATATCAGGAACGAAACGTCAGAGGCGACGTGAGCGTACACAAAACGCGTGAGATGGGCGCGCGCAGCTCAATAGTAGAATAAAAGGAAGGACGGAGACGCAATTCAACATATTCGCTGCAAGTGCCCGTGAGTCAGTTCGTCAAATATGGCTAGAAGAAATCACCTGGACGACTTCACACGTGGAAGAATGATCGGAAAGCTGGAGGAGGGGCGTACTGTCATTAGTGTAACTGCAGAGTTCGGAATCAACAAAAGTGCCGTTTCGCGCTCTTAGAAAACGTTCCAAACCACAGGTACAGCTGTTCGAAAGGTTGGTGGGGGCCGCCCGAGGACGACATCTGCAGGGGATGACCGATATATCGTCCTGCAGGCGAAAAGAGGCCGATAGCAGTCAGCAAGCGCCATTGCTCAGCAACTCTGTACAGCAACGGGGCGACAAGTGTCGCGGTTTACTGTGGCCAGACGCCTTCACAAAGGGGGCCTATTCGCCCGCCGTCCTGAACGCTGCCTCCAGTTGAAAGTTGGCCACCGATGCCACCGTTTACAGTGGTGCAAAGAGCATAAAAACTGGTCAACTGATCAATGGAGTCATGTACTCTTTACGGATGAGAGTCGGTTCAGTACCAGAAGCGATTCTCAACGCGTTTTGATTTGGAGAGAAGTCGGTACCCAATTTTATTCCAATAATATCAAGGAAAGACACCGTAACGGTGGTCCTGGAGTTCGTGCCTGGGAGGCTGACGGGCGAACTGGGCTCCAGATTTTCGACAGAGGGTCTGTAACCGGGGATCACTATCGTGAGGAGGTACTCCTTCCCCATGTGCGTCTGTTCTGAGGTGCCATTGGCTAAGACTTAATTTTTCTGGATGGCAATGCACGGCCACTTCGGACTCTTGCTGTTGAGGAGCTACTGGAAAGTGAAGATATCACTCGAATGGATTGACCAGCGTGCCAGATTTAAATCACATCGAACATGTGTGGGATGGTTTAGGCAGACGCATTTCAGCAAGCTTACATCCTCCGGAGAACACCCAACAACTCAAACAGATGCTGATTGAAGAATGGGCATTCCTACCGCAAGAAATGTTCCACCAGTTGGTGTTGAGTATGCGGAGACGGTGCTAAGCAACCAATGCAGTGAGGGGAGGTCATATCCCATATTAAGGAACATCTGCTTGTTGTTCTTCCTCTTAGATAGACAATCATGTGTCACGATACTATGCGTTCAATGAAGCTTGTTTTTGTTTGATTCCATACCGTATGAATTGTATTCCTTTTTCAGCTCCGATTCTTTCGTCATCATTTACGTACATAATACTCTCCTTCATTTCTGCATTTCATGTCTCTCAGGTGATTTCTCGCGGAGTTATGGCAAAAAACCCTCTGCTGCTTAAGTTTTGCACACTAGTGCACTTTACATATATAGGGTCAGTGCGGTGTTCTCCCGTGCAACGTGCAATCCTTTCACCTTTCTAGGTAATCATATGCCACCTTTCTTTCCAAAACTCGAAAAATATATACATATTTATTTAAATTTAGATTATGTTTTAATCTGTTTTATAAATTAATCAGAAAATATTTTAGAAAATGTTGATGAATACCAAAATTTGAATAAAACTAGTTTTGTTTATTCATAAAGTAAAACTCAATACTCGAAAGGTAAACAAAAGCCAGCCCGCGTTCTTCCCTCTTTAATGTGAAATTATCCCGGCGGGCATTCTATCTCATTCAGAACTTCTGGAATAGCAGTTATTTCAAATCAAGACTTATACATCACCGGCTATTGAAATTGCTACTCTATGAAGTCAGTGTGGAAAAAAAGACTCAAAATTGCATGAAATATGCTATTGGCTGGGATATGCAAATGAATGGTATTCCAGCACATGCGCATGAAAGCAGGTATGAGTAAGGCCTCTACAGTGTGTATTAATGGGACTGTTGCACAGTATGTTTCATATTTGGAAATCCCATATGAACTTTGCCTGTTTGTGTAAAGGTCGTATTACGCCTTATGTAAGGAGAAATTCCTACCTTTACATGTAGGAATTCGACCACTTCGGAGTTGTGGCCTATGTGGACTGTGATTTATCTTTCAGCTGGTGTTGATCGGGATACCATGATTGCCAGACAAATATGAAATCAATGGGTGTAAAAGGACCATATAAAATACCTCGCAGGACCTAAGCGCCTCAGGTCAGAAGAAAGCCATATTTCTCTTTCGGCCTTGCAGGATCGCACAGCGCGTCACGGACCATGAATCAGGAACTTGGCTGGTAAACAGGATGATAAGAGTCGCACGGACAGTACGATGGCGTCCATAGCGCTAGGGAATTTCAGGACGGGGACCATTTTTGCGACTTGCTTGTAGCAAAGTTAAGTGCACTTATAATGTTGAACACTGGAAGAAGTACAAGCAATAACAACAATACTGGACACAGGAGTGGTACCAACGACGTATTTTGAAACGAATCCCTGTTCTGCGTACAGTATTATAACGGACATGTTCGTATGTTAAGGCATCCAGTATGGTGAACGCTATCAGATTGCATTCTTCGTCGCCATTCGTCAGCACCTGTCTTGTTGGTTTGGGTGTACTATTGGGTATATTCCTGTCACTTCGTGTAGCCAGTAAATGGTGCAATCGTTGTTATACTTCGTACGTTTGAAGGCCATTTGCTGTGGTCTAATTTGGAAGCTTGAATGATGCCGTCTTTCAACAAGATAATGTACGATTGCATGTTTTCTATGCAATCTTGACTTTCCGCTATAAAATGGGTACTTAAATATTGTTCTCGCCAGCACGTTCTCTAGATATTTTATCTACTGAGAAACGATCGTGAACTGCCGAGAAATTGGTAGCCACGATCAATGACTGCGCTTGATGAATACTGAAACAGAATGAATAATGCAGCAAAGAATGAAGCAGGTCTATGGCATCAAAGCTCAGATCGACTCAATGCCCAGTCGAATTAGTTGCTGCCAAAGGTGGGACTTTGTGTACTAAATTCTGAACGATGCATATCCTAAACTACCTGCAAATTTAATCACATCGTCCTCTCATTACACTGTATGTGTACACAAATAAGATTCTGCCATTATGACCCGTTATTTATAGGCAGCTATCAATAAAGGAAATACACAGTAGAGTTCCAAAGTTATGCAATAAGTCATTCGAAGATCGGGAAGGAAATTTAAAATACCGTAAGTCGAGACACATGTTTTCCATCGATGCGATGGTTGAATAGGAAGAACTAAACTAGGCAGTTATTTTTGCTGAGAAAATTAAACCCTCATTTCCTTTACTTGCATCTTTTAACAGCAATATCATTAAGTTAAATGACAGCTCTGGATGAACTTAAAATTATTACTGAAACTCATGAATGTACGTAATACATTCGCGTCATAATTATAAAAGTAGATGTTCTCACTGAGGTAAGAATTTATTTGATGCGAAGATTATTTATTTTACTATGATATAAGACGCAAGAACCATCTATCTAAGGGACTAAATTAATGCCCTTGCCAAGGACATTGTCAGGAAAACTGGCTTACTGAGGAAGCTGGCTTGCATTTACTTAGTTCATGAGAAAAAGACACGAAAACAGCCATGTAATTTTGAAGAAGTTAGAAGCTGTCTAGAACAGCTAAAGTCCAGTACTTTGAAATCCTGCGTCAGTGGTAAGTCAGTAGATGAAAGCTCTGGGCTCTGTCATTTGATATCTTCAAGAAATTGCTCACTCTAAACGAAATGAAAACCTTTTTTTCCGTTTAGTAAGTCCTTGTGCAAATGATAATACACTCATGTCCATAAATTAACGATGATTCGGAGTCACGCGGAAATCGAACTCTAAAATAAATATATCACCTGTAAAATCACTACACAGATCTTCAAGAATCATATGCAAATTTCAGGAAGTAACCAGATGACACCAATGGTACGTCACAATGACGAGAGTGTAACAGAGTGATATATAAGGAATACAGGCAAAGAAGTAAAATTGTTCGCAGGCGCTTTATAAGCATTTCAGACACAAAGGACTCATTTGGATGATTTTTTACGTGGTAGAATTATCGGCCGTCTGGAATGCGGGCGTACCCAACTGGAAGTATCAGACGAACTTGGAATTGCCCAATGTGTCATCTCCAGGCTTTGGCAACGATTCCGAGATGATGGTCATGTGAGTAGACGTTACAGCACAGGTCGCCCCAGAGATACAACGCCGAATGAGGACCGGTATTTGGCAGTTACTGCCAAAAGAAACAGGCGGAGCACAGCCTCAGACCTGTCTCGTCAGCCACTGGTAAAACAATTTGAAGGCAGACCGTGTACTGACGCTTAGGGCAGATTGGTCTATATGATCGTAGACCTATCAGATGTGCTATCACTTACTGCAACTCACCGTTGCCTGCGGTTAGCCTGGAGAAGACATCATGCATTGTAGACACCGCAACAGTAGGCTTGTGTGATGTTTTCCGACGAGTTCAGGTTTAGCTTGCAGTCTGATTCTCGCCGGACTTTCATATGGAGAGTTCCAGGTACCCGTTACCACAAAGAAAACATCATTGAACGACACCGTTACGGTGGTGCAGGAGTGCTCGTTTGGGGTGGAATTATCCTGGGTTCCAGAACTGACCTGTATGTTCAAAGTGGAACCATGACAAGCCAAATCTATCGGGACGTCATTCTGGAACAACATGTACGTTTGTTTCGGGGCGCCATGGGCGCACAATTTGTGTTTATGGATGACAACACCCGTCCTCACCGTGCAAACATCGTAAGCCAATGCCTTCAATCGGAGGATATCACCCGTATGGACTGGCCAGCATTCTCACCGGGCTTGAATCCAGTACAGCACGTGTGGGACATGCTTGGCCGACGAGTTGCAGCCCGTCAACGTCCTCCTAGAAGTCTACCAGAACTTCGGAGAGTATTGCTTTTTGAGTGGTGTAATATACCCCAAGATCAGATCGATAATTTGATACTCAGCATGCCTAGGCGTTGTACGGACTGCATTGCATTGTCTGGAAGACATACAATGTATTAACAATCATACCAAACATGTAATATTGTTTTTTTGTAAATAGGTTTTTTTTTTTTGTAATTTGCTCCAGGGAGAAAAAATCGCTAATTTTTTTTATTAACGTCAAACATATAGCATCTTTTTTTGCTTTTTACCTTTTGTTAAATAAATAAGCTTTACAAATAAGTCAAACTTGTTTTGCTTCTAACTCTTCCTTTGCCTGATATTTTATTATCCTTAATTATGGACATGAGTGTATTTGTACTTTCTTCCGCATTGATTTTTGCACTGGCTTTCATTTTGAAAATTTCATACGTTTTATGGAGATTAAACGACAATGATTAACGATTTGAGACTTAAATACAAGACAATTCTTTGAAATGATTTCCTGATCAAAATATTACAGGAGCTCTACAGTGTGCCAAGCATTAATTTTCAGGCCAGTTTCTCTTTTTACCAAAGGCCTTCGTTACTTAAAAGATAAATTTTTGGCTTCTACAATAGCCGCTAAATTTTCCAACAGGTTGAAAGAGAAAATGCCTTAAAATTTTATAAACCCATTCTTCTTCTTTTCTCTCTTTAGCTTTGTTCTACGAGTCCTGAATAATTACAATAGCATACAGAATACCGAAGATCGCCCAAGGCTTCTTTGAAGTTAGTTTCTCATCGTTTTTATGGCTGCACTCTAACAGAAAAAAAAAGATTTTGCTTTCATCGTCTTAACGATTCTTTCACGCATTGATTGAAATAGACAGTTATGTTCTCAGACAAAAGAACAGCATTCGCTATTTTGCAAAAATAAAAAATTTAGCGTCTGTGGCTTTGGCAATTGCTGATGGTTCATCTTAAGTTTAAGAGTAGATTTTTAAAGTAATTTGCTTCTTACATGGTAGCTAAGCGAGCCTTCGAAAGCACAAGCTCTTATCAAAAGTCGCAAACCTGCGACGTAAATGCGGATAGACAGAGTAACTAAGCGTAATACTGTGAGTATACATTTAAAGTGAATTTACTTCAAATCTACTCTAAAACAACTACGAAAGTCACATTTCATTAATAAAGATGATTTCCCTCCCAAAAAGAAATATCTACGTTCTTTATGTTATTTTATTTTAGGCAACATGTTGCGCCAGTCTTTAAAGCTATCTACTTCGTGTATGAGTTTACCTGAGATAAACTAGTTCGCTTTAAGGTTACACAAAAAGAATAAAATAAATTCCTATGCAGGCATCCTGTCTTATAGGCCGTGATGAATGTCTGTGACAAGCTAATAAAAAAGAGTTTTTTTTTGTCCTCTCGACCACCCGATGGTACCATTTTCTGCGCTTTTACGTTTATGATATTGATAGGATTCTTCCACGCACATTAATGCAAAGTATTAAAGAATTACAATGGTTTCTTGACAAAATTTGTTTTCATATCTTTTTTCCCAGTAAAGATTGTATGAACTTTTTGTACGTCCGCGAACATCGAAAGAATACGACATACTTTTTGTAATAAATAATAAACCAGTGTGAGAAATGAAAAGTCGAAAGTTTGATAGAACTTTTTTTGATATCTCTCACGGAGTATCAATTCTATATCCCTTGATGGTTCATGTGCAATAAATATTTACTGACTTCAAATATAATAAAGTTCTAGAAATAGTGTGTTTCGTATAAGTTTTATTGATACGATTTGTTGAGTAAACGAAAGAGGTTCAATTGAAATTCTGCTGATTTCCTCCCAGTGCATTTTTTTTATCTCCGCAGGGAAGATAAAAATTTCCCCAGAGTGGCAATACTTTCGAGTTCGATTTCTTAAAATGGGATCCACAGACAGACGTTTTGTCTACGTGTAGTTGAACCCTGGCATCTTCTCTCACGAGAGCAGATTTTTTTTTTACTGTTAGTAAAAGTGTTTTTGATCTCCCCCTTTCCCTTGATTCAACTATTTTCATTTTTAAAAGGATGGATTTTTATCCTACTTTAACCCTACGAATTATTTATTCTGTTCTATCCCCAATGTGTAATCAAAGTCTCTTTACAAAAAGTTTTAGTATTCTTTAAGATATTTCTGAAATATAAGAAAGTGATTGTATAAAAGGACGATTTGGAAATTATCCCATGTGCTTAATAAGAAAATTGCAAAATTTTGGTAGCGAATTTGAAGTATTTTTATGACATATTTTTCAGATAACACGACGTCCGACGCGTCATTTCCTCACAATTTGATAAAATAATGCTTCCATGCGCATTAATTTAAAATATTACAAAAATTATAATGATTTATTCACTTAAAATGTTACCTTAAATGTTATTAAGTACACACACACACACATATATACATATATATATATATATATATATATATATATATGTGAACAGCCGTTACTTCGCCATTTTTTTAGTGTTCTGAAGAATCATAATAATACAAAACAAAACTGAATTTCGTGATTACCTTAATATATTTGTGTCAACTAATTTCTCTGAATAATAGTAACGTTAATTTACATTCTAGAAAAATGTTAAGACTAGCACTTTTATTTTAGCAAAATGATGATTTTTCCACTGAATAGCTGTTGCAGTATATTTTTTTCTACCCATGGGAATAGCATATATTCTGCGTTCATATTTTATTAAAGAAAGACTACATTTTTTAATTTTATTTCACACATAATTTAAAAAAGCCTTTCTCTGCATTTCAACGCCATGCACTTTTAAATTTAGAAATAACACATCAAATAGTATTTTATGGATAGCAATGTATTTAACTATTTTCTGAATGCAAAATATCATTCAATAAATTAGAGCAATTTCTGTAAATATTTCTTAACAATATGAGTACAATTTTCCTATAAAAGTTAAATTTAACTTTTTACTAATCCCTTCGAGAGCAAAAGATACAGATAATAAAATTTTCACCATGCTTTATTCTAAGGCTGTGTGTGGGATAATTCCCTAAAAATAAAATACAGCTCCAACGTATTCTTGAAAGTGTAAAACCTCCAGTAAATGTAGCATCATTGTAAACCTTACTCAGTTAAAAATATTCTTACGCTTGCTTGCAGAATTTTCAGAGGTATTGCAATGAATATTTTTAAAATTCATTGATTCATTTTTTCACCTGTAAATTTTAAAACAAGCATGGTTTACCCAAGACGAAATCGTTATTCCCTAAACTTTGTAATTTTCTTTTGTAACTGCTCCTTAAAATGGTTAAGTCTTGAATTTTAAGAATGGACATCTGATATCAAAATCCGTAAATTCGTTTTAAATGTTTTGGTCATTTTCAAGACAAAAATGTGGATCATTAGTAAAAGAAGCAATTTGCCTAGAGGGACTCTTAATTTCGTTTTGGCATTTTGCTTTCATTTACTACAAACGTTGCTTCAGTTTTCAAATTGTTGCCTCAGAATATTAAGCTCTGTATTATATTTAAAGAAATTAAATGCTGATGAATACGCATAAATGTACTTATATTTCTCTCATTGTAATAAAACAAGGTTACTTAGAAGCATCAAATTTTGAATCGTTCTGCAAATCTGGAAGACAAAATCTGAAATTTGGAATTTGTTTTATTATCGATTTCATATTTTGTAAAACTTTAACGAATTTTTGATTAACAAACTCAAGGATTTCAAAGCGAGCAATGGCAACGTTGTACAGAAAATACATTTTTACCTCCAGCGCGCGAGACCGTGTATCGGAAATTCTAAAAATATGCTCATTTTACAATTTTTTTGTGATATGGCTCGTAAACGGAATTTTGTAGTATAAGTGGAAAGAACTTGGTATTTGACTAATAAAGGTAGCACAGAAAATGTTAAAAAAGGCCCTTTTGGACGTAATTTAGAACCTAAAACATTCCACAATTTTGTCCTTATATTGATCGTTTTTACTGTTTTTGTTTAATAAAATAATAATGGCAACATTTTGCCTCTCTTTTTCTGCGTTGTCCATATAAAAAATTACATTTTGCTTTCACAATTTTTTTTTCAAGAAAACAGTAGAAATTGCTCTCATAAATTTCTGTATCATTATATGTGAAACTGTGAAAGCATTTTTAGAATCAATATTTAAAAAAATAAAATCTGTAGACACGTTTTTGCAAACAACTTTATTTACTGTGAAAATACGCAGAACGTTTCTGCGCACCTTGAAAAAAAACTATTCCTTATGTTTCAATAAAATCTATGAACAAGCAATTCACTTAGCTTTGGATAAAGGAATTGAAGTTACTTGAGTGGGCTAGTTTATAAACATCAGGTTTCTGAGTACAAGAAGTGTAAAATGAATTTTATTGTGTAATTAAGAGTACGTGTTTGTTTCTCTTCTTTACTTATGCTCCACTTTCGATTCATACCAGTGCGTTTCCAGTACTGTTTAAATTCCGTTTTTAATAGCAACCCCTATCTACTCTTTCTTAATAAAATACGTAAAAATCTTGACGACAAAATTTAGTACCCCTGACGAAAGTAACTTATACGTGGGTTACAAGAATTGATGTACTATTTCTAGTTACCTGATATCTTTTATACGTATTTATCACTTAAATTCGTAATTTTTAGTTTTGCATTTTAATGACAATTTAAAATATTCTATATTTAAAGTAAGAGCCGTTGAGATTAAAGATGCCATTTTTATGATTCTTGAATATGATGTATTTTTATTCAATAAATTTCTTTTAATATTTAATTGAGTAATTTCTACATGACAATTATTTTTAAACATATAAACGATGATAGAACCCAACACGTTTACTATTATATATATATACAACCGCAGTGCAACAGTGTAATCTAGTATACTATATAAAATCCCGTTTTGATGCTTCTCAGTGAATATAACACAAAAAACTGTCGGTTGGACCATGTTCATTTTCTGCAGAAGTTGCATTGTTATGTATAAATAATAAGTTATGTATTATTTATAATTCTCAAAAGCTTAGCATAAAAATAAAGGAAAAAAGAGGCCGTAATTATGATTAATGGTAAACTGGATTACCTTACCTAAAGATTATCTTAATTTAGTTGATAGAAGCGCAAAATCTACGTCTGATGTTCTCCAATTTTTTTCAAATTTTAACTTTCTGAAACGTTTGAGCAAAACATGCTTCTGCAGTCCAAAGATAAATAGATAGATGATTATTTGTAACTATGTCGCAAAAGTATTGGTCGCAGCTAATTTTCGTCGTATTTGGAGTCTTAAAGCATCCAGTTTATCTAAATTTATATTCTCTAAATTTATTGTAAAATTCGTCACTGAACAGAGAAAGTTTAAATACAAAATATACATACAGAAAATAGAAATATGTATACATCAACTTGTATTAATAATAAAATATTTGATGGGGACACCACATGACTTCCTTGTACGGCCTTTTAAATTGTACACATTTTTTGCCGCACTACATTTAAACGTATTTCCTTGAATTTCATAAGCGATATATTTCTCATTCAATTCTCACTTCGGGACAAGGCAAAAATATATAAAATCTCAAAATATCGTTATTAAAAATTGTAAAATGCAGAGAAACCGAGAACACCAAATACAGTTAGGAATAGTTAGAGACGCAATTTTTGCAATTAAATTTAGAGTTTCTGCTCGAAACAAGCAATTTGGGTAGCGTGCAACAAGGCAAAATTTTCGTTACACTAAATTAAAAGCTCCTTTGCACCAAATGATTTCATTCACTATTCTACTAAGAAATGGAATGTAAACAAATGACTGCCTCGTTAGGCTTAGCGCCACTATAAAACTGTTGATTGAGAGTTCTACAACTATTGTATGCAGATTAACTAATGACATAAAAATCTTAACCGCCGCATAAGAGCAACATAATTCAATCACATTTAAAGCAAAAAGTGCTCAATATAAAAACATATAAGTGTAAAAACTGAGTTCTCCCAGTTGGGTAACTGAGTGGGATATATATAAATATATTTATATCGCAACGAAAAGCGGAGGTGCAAAACTGGATGTTACAGCAGGCCCATATAGAAAATTTCCACTTCTGCGGCTATTCTCTTTTGAATTATGTGAGTTACATACATACGTACGTAAACGACACAGATGTCATGAAAATATCTCTTCTGAATCCATTTTAAATCCATTTTCCGTTTGAGAAAATAGAGTTCTTTATTCTCTCCGTACGTAAAAATGACATTCAAAATATCGTTCAAATGGATTCGAGAGCGGTCAAAATGGATATTATTATTGAAATATGATACCCGAAATATTTTGTAATTACAATACTTCCTGTCAAATAAATTGAGAAAGTGATTTCCGATCTCCCTACTTTTTAGTTTTGTATTAAGGCCTCTCACCCTATACTAATTAGCTTTGCAAGTATTTAAAAATATATACTGCAGTAATAAACATAAGTTATTTAAAATTTTGGTGATAGAAGTTTCAGGTAGCATTCATGTGAATGTAATCTTACGACGGTCAAAAACAATTAAAACATGCACAAGCTTAGAAATTCAACAAGTAACCGACGGTTTTAGATGATGCAAAATGAGCGACGTAACAACCTTCACAGTCCACATATTCTCAATAAGCTATCAATTTTAAAATGTAATCGTAATAATGTCTGTAAACAGCAACGCTAATACCTAGACATCCACCCACTTTTTTGTTAAATAATGTTCTATTTTATGATTACAATGCGGTATAATTAATCTGCTTTGAATTACTTTTAATTAATGTGCATAAACATTCGAAAATAACGTCTGTAAAAACAGGGTAAATACCTAGACTTCCATCCATTTTTATCTCAAATAGTTTTCTATTTTTATTAAATACAATATAAGTGTTCTGCTTTCAATTACGTTTTAATTAATAGGTAGAAATATTCGAAAATATTTTCCATCCATGAAAGTGAACTTTAATGTATCTTACAATACTTTTTTGTAAAAGCAGTAAAGTCTAGCAAACGTTATTATGTTTACACTTTCTTTCGCAAAACAAAAAGAAATGAAAACTATAAATGCTTCAGTTTTTAGAATATGAGACACAGAAGACAGACAGCTTACTGCACAATAGCAGCATCATCTACCAAAACACAAACTTCCCGGAAAGATAGTGAAACAAAAAGTGGTAACTCAGTCATACTTTAACGATTAACTTACATGATTTGTTCAACTTAACTTTGATGAGTGCAGAATTAATTTTTTCTCTACATATATATATAGAGCTTCTCTTTTTACATCATAATTGGCTAATTTAAAGACCTTTTTACTGTATCTCTTAAAATGTTATATTAGTCTAAAATTAATCTCTGTTCTGTAAGAGTTGGGAATAATTATTAGTCTTTGGTTTAGTAGTCATTCTGGGGACTTTGGAATACATTTTTAATCAACAGAGTACTTCAATTAACCTATTATCTCTTCAATAAGTATTTTTACTTAAATAGGTAAAACTTAGAAATTCTTTACTAAATGTCACTGTTAGAACATATAAATTGCACAAAAATTTGGAGACCACCCGATGAATATTAAATCTTGGAACTTACAAAACCGTCAGTTGATAGTTTGAAGAGGAATTGAGTAATTAGAGCTAGGGCTAGTTTGGGACTGTTACAGTCCTGCATGGTAGAAATGCTTGGCCTCTCATGAGAATGGCGACATCAAGTATATGAGATACTGAAACTCAGCTTCTGAAAGCTTACATAATGCTTTTATAAACTTCCATAAAATTGAAAGTGTTAAACAACTGCAAAATATTTGATTTACTCATTTCAATTTCATTACAGCAAAACTAATATTGAAAATACTAAATATAAAAATCTGATGTGTACAACACATGACTTCTTTGTACATAATATTAAATTACACGCATTTTTTCTTGCATTTCATTTATGCGTATTGGTTTGAATTAAATCCACTTCGTCGATAGCACATAAACGACAATAAATGTACTCTTTTAATTTTACTATATTTGTTTACCAAAGCGACACTCTGGCGCTAGGTTTACTAAGCAGCGTTACATCTTATTCATCTTATAACGCAGAATGTACAAAAATTATATCATATAAAGAATTATATAATCGTTGCCACATGCTCTCTTGAAATACTATAATATATCTAAAACGATGTATAAAAGATATTAAACAAACAAACAAACAAACAAGAGAAACAGTTTTTCACAGACGATTTAGTATTTCTCATTTAATTAACTCAGTTCTCACTTCGGGACAAGGCAAAAAACACATGAAACCTCAAAACATCTATTTGAAAAATTACAAAGTAAATCTTAAACATTTATTTCCTCGAATTAATTTCAGATGGATTAAGCATGATTTAATTCGAAATAATAAAAGGCGTTATCTTTGTTGTTGCGAAGCTTAGTTTTTCTGGATTGGCAACAAATCCACTATTCTGCTAAGTTTGAAATGTAAACGAATATGGCTGCTATGATAAAAATAATTAGGCTTAGCCGCACTTAAACAACATTTAAATTGTTGATAATTCTACAAGTATTGCATGCAGATTTGCTAAAGCCATAAAACCCTTAACCAGAAGATAAGCACAACATAATTCAATCATTTTTAATCATAAAATGCGAAATTTACGAACATATAAGAATAAAAAACTGAGCTCACTGAGCCGAGTAACAGAGTGGGTAAACATAAAATATGCTTTTGGTGCGCAGATTGCATAGGCTTCTGTTCCTTATAGCAGTCCTATGTACAAAATTTCAACGCTCTGAGGTCACTCGGTTTTGAGTTATGCAAGATACATGCATACATACGTACGTGCGTACGTACAGACAGACACCATGAAAAAATCTCTTCTGAATCCATTTTAAATCAGTTTGATAATTCATTTGGGGGGAATTAAGTCCTTTATTCTGTGCTTACGTGCAGATATCACGCAGAAACATCGTTAAATTGCATTCTATAAGGATCAAAATAGATATTTTTGTTGAAATATGATACCCGGTATTTTTCGTGAATACAGTACTTCCTTTATTTCGCATAAGGAAGTAAAAAACAAATTACCCACCAAAATAACCCAGCAACTCTTTTTCTTTCCTCATTCTCGGCATATCACAAACATCTCATAATTCAAAACTTTTGAATAATTCCTTTCTCCAGAGCTAAGTCATGTGTCGCTGATATTCATAAGTATTTTTATTAGTTTTGAAAAATTATTTTCTCTCAATGCTGCTGTTAGTAAAACTATCAGTAAAATTCTGAAAGCTATAAGGAGGTGCACTGAATTAAATTTTGTAATATATATCAAAATTTTTAATGAATCTGTAATTCCGCAGTTGAATATTTTGTGTGGAAGT
The DNA here is from genome assembly GCA_000611955.2 of Stegodyphus mimosarum. Classification (NCBI taxonomy): domain Eukaryota; kingdom Metazoa; phylum Arthropoda; class Arachnida; order Araneae; family Eresidae; genus Stegodyphus; species Stegodyphus mimosarum. Next base: position 329,653 of record KK119427.1, read on the forward strand.
AGCTTATTGAGGAATACTAAGCTATTAATATCCGTGATCCTTTTTTTAATCAAAATTAAAAATTTATACAAAAATAATAGTTTCAATCTGTTCAGCCATATCATCAATTGTAAATAAATTCGAGCACATGATTCAGTTTATTTAGTTTCAACAAAGCAATCCTGAGCAGAACTTAAGACTGTATCAACATTTGTTAAATAAAGCTGCATTCCAAAATATTGCTTTACATCTGTAATTTGCTCAACGTGTCTTCGCAATAAAAATCGCGAATTTAGGCTTCTGTTCCTCATAGCTGGTTTGCAGTTACATCTATAAATGAACCTCCGGGGCTTCTAATATATTTAATGATACTTACGTCTTCTAAGATCTGGTTGCATTTAAAAATGAAACGCAGAAACTTATTACACAACACATTATAAAATATTCAGCCTTATTGTACTGAGGATAATGCAACGTTCTAATAAGAATATTAATTATTGCCAGAATTGCTTTATAATCTGTTAAAAATTCAACTAAATAACGTAATATTTCCCTAAACTGTCTGATATTAGATAAAGGGTAAGAAATAATTCGCAAACAGTAACTCTATAAATGCCAATATTTAAAATTCCTACAAATATCATATTTTCATTTCTGCCTGCATCAGCATGTAACAACAGTTACTACGGAATATTTTACTAGTTTTATAAATCTCTTGTGTTTGCAGTCACTTGTTAACAAAAAACATATATATGTTGTTACGAAATTTCTACCTAAGTATATAATTTTAATGAAATCATATGTGAAATTGTAGCTTTCTTTGTATAACGTAACATGAAAATCTAAAGAGCTGATGCTTTGACGAAAAAGTAAAAATACAGGGGACAGACTATTAACATTGAGTAAAAGACTATATCACAAGATTGGCGAGATACTGAGATCAAGATCTCCAGGCACGGTTTGAAGTGATTCACAGTTTTGCTCCAGAGCGGGTTAACATGACGATGGAGAAGCTGAAGACCCGGGAACACACGAGAGCTATAGGACATCAATTGAACATTTGCAACAATCGATTGAACAATGGTGGGGTTATGGAATCCGATCCGACGGAAAGGACTTTCTCCTAAACTACTGTCACTATAGGACTGTTCTTAATGTATAAAGACAGGATTATACAGTAAGGACCTTATAGGAAAGTACTGTCTGACCTTACAGTAAGGCCTGCAAAGTCCTACCTGGCCTTACAGTAAGGACCTTACAATCCTTACACAGTACGAACCTAAACTGTCTGAAAGGCGTCATAGTTCGGAACAGTAAGTCATCTGATTCTAAACCTAATGTCTAAGCGGAAATTAAAGTGTTTTTTGTGTAATGTAACATAAAAATCTAAAGAGGCAATGCTTGGCCGGAAAAGTAAGAATACAGGGGCAAGTGTATTTAACATTGGATTAATGGCTATCTCTCCAATCCAACAAAATATCGCCAAACTGACGACGGTTTTGGCGAATAACTTTTGTCGCCAAATTTGACGAGAAATCGCCATCGCCAAAAGGCGCCAAACTTGGCAACTATTTGGCGACATTTTTCTCCGGCTCCTATGTCACCGTAATGAATAATTGTAATTAACTTCTGTGTAGCTGTAACCGTATGCGGCCTTCTTATACTTTGCAATAATTTCGACAAGTACTAGAAATTTCTCAGCAGCCAAGAGAAAACTACATAAGAATGAAAAGTATGAATTTTTCAGTTGTTAGATCAGATCTGAAGAGCCATACGACTACTTTTATGGAAAATCCGAGACCTGTGAAGTGATTTTTTTCCGATAAATAAAAATTTCATTAATTTATCATCTGTTCTGCGTGCATTCAATTTATTACAGACACGTACGCATGCAACAACATAAATAATTTCATTTTGAAAATTAAGTTTAAATTTATACAGTACAGTAAAACCCTATTCTTAAGTTCCGGGATTTTACATTTGCACATTTCACAAAATAATTTTGAGAAACGTTTATGTACTCGTTGAAGAGTTATAAATTTCCATTTACCTAATAGAAATATCTTTTTCTCACCTTGTCCTGTTGTATTTTGTATAATTTCAGAATATATTTTTTTTATTCGAAAGAAGGAGGAGGTTGATGTAATTTAGATAAAAATATTTTGCACTTTCGGGTCTTCTGTGGGAATGATGACCTGGACTGATAACACCTCGAAGGCCATACCGCATCTTTTATTTTACTAAAAAAACATTTCAACTTTTTAGAAAGGTGGAAAAAGCAGAATTCCCTTTACAAGTGCACATACAAAGGTTTCTTTCCTCTCTATTCTCTTTTTATTGCATGGACTGAATGTCATATTAGTGTTACCTGTCTTATTCTTTCAAACTGTCTGACACTGACGATTTTAATTTCCGTCAACAAATAGTTGCTGAAGACAGTAATGTGTAGAAAAGATAAAATGTTCAGTAGGCAAATGCGTAAAGGAACCTCCTGTGATGAGTTTAAAAAACTTCTTGCAGTAGTATTAAATTTTTAAAGCTCATTCATAATCATGCACTGTTCTAAGAATCATTCGAGAGAAATATTAGCTCTCTTTCATAAACAGTCAGTAAGTCAGTGATCATATCAAAATGCATTTGTCTCTGAAACGTGAAATGAAACATATTTCATACGAAGTAAATATCTCTTGTACTACCTTATTTTTTTAGTAAGTGACGAGATCTATAATTAATAATAGTAAAAAGGACACATGAAGAGGTTTAACTGCCTTGAAGAATTATTTCAGCTTTTTATTTCATGTAACTTTCATTTTAAGTAATTGGTAATTATTCAAGTATTTCTTCAGCTTAACTATTCCTGAGAATGAAGTAACAATGTATTTTGCTAACTTTATTTTTGCATTTTAAAGATTCTGCTTTTAAAAATACTTTCTTCAAGTTACATTTCCAAGATTTGTTTAACAAAGAAATCCTCTTGCACCACAAAGTATCAGACGAGGCTTACAAATCGTAAGTAAAAAAAAACAAAATCATAAGTAATAACATCAACTTTCAATAATACAATCAAATGAAACACAAAAAAACACAAACAAAGAAATATAAATCTATAAAGAAATCATTTGCAATGTTTAAAATAAAAGTCAACAAAGTCATCAAAAGCTCGGTAGGCCGAAAATGAAGATGCAAAATATCGGATTTAACCCATTAACGACCGCACTACCTTTCACTTCAAGGAAATGAGCAATAGACTCTAGTTAAGAGAAACTATGTAACAGGAAAATATTTATTTTTATTAAAAAATAAAAAATGTTGCGTTTCCGTAACGTCAGTCAAAACAGACGGATTTTGGTATGCATAAAAATCTTTGAAATATTTGCTATGCAAAGGCACATAGTATTTATTACAAACATTTATAATTTGGTTGTCACAGTGTTTGCATCTTTTAATTCTGTTCGCTTTCTTGGTAATGTGATTTGTATGATCTTTCTCATATCGCTTGAACAAAACTGGTGAGAAACATAATCAGTGTACGAAGACGAAAGCTGCAAATTTTGAGAATATGCTTGCCTTTTTTCAGCAATCCCAGTGCAGCACTTCTTTGAAAATCTAACGGAGAAACTTTGGAGTCTACAGTAATATTATAAAGTTTCCATACATTTTACTTAGCTAGATAAATAAAATTTGTAAAAATAGGCCCCGTCATTTCTTCCTTTTTACCTGAACTCTATATACATCGCAATAAAATTATCCAGAAGGTGCATGCCATCCATGTATCTGCTGTAATTTCCGAATAGTTTAGCCTACTTTATGGATACATATTTGTTTTCTTTTCTTGAGAACCTCTTGGTCAAAGCGAATAAACTGTGTCAAAGTTAGTTTCATAGCTATCACTAAAATGTCTGTTCTTCGAATTACTGCCATGTCATGCTGCTTATCGAATGCAGTGTCATATGTTCCACGCTCTTCTTTTATCCATTTTGTTTACAGGTTTAATAGAACCATTTCCCAATCTGTATTCAAGAACTGCTCGAACCACATCTACTGATTCAATTCCGACAACAGCAAGTATGATGTAATAAAGATGTTGAAATATACCTAATGATTACAAGAAACGTCCACTACTCTTAACATATATGTTACGTCATTTCTACCTAGTTCAAGATCAGTCAACGTCTTTGAAGATTTTCTTGAAACTCTTATAACATTTTTCTTGAATGATATAAGTACTCTTCATAGGAATACAAAACTTTCTATTCAAATCCGAATGGTTTTCCTTTGAGAAACATTTTGCTTAAATGTCTATAGAGCCTTCTTGTTCTCTTAGGTAGCATACAACTTGGACTCCATGTGAACGACGAAGAAGCGAATTTTCGCTATGACTTAAAGAATAAATACTGCAGAAGAAACGTTTTAATAACATTTTTATTTAAACTAAATGCATGCACTTCGTGCTCTTAAATCACCACTACTTGGCTAACATAAATTTAACAGAAAATAAGAACGTGACAAATCACTAACAAATTAAGATATCTAACGACTAGCTCCTTAGATTAACCAACGCTAAATCGGCTACACACAGCAAAGACGAGCCTAGAAATATCAATATAAACTAAAGGTGCCTAACACCGACTACAGAGCTATTTTCAAACACGCAGCGTAAACTCGAAACTAAGTCTACTATTACTCTTTTCAAACTTTTGAAACTCAGCTTAAATTCTTCTTCTGAAACACGTTTAGATTTTCGTCTACGTCATAACAACTTTAAATTCTGACAAGAAACTGAAATCAGGAGGAAAGGAAAGCCAGATTAAAAATAATTGATTAGAATAAAATAAATCCTTACATGTCTACCAAAATAAGGCATCATTTGCTCATCTATAGAAAGATGTGTTGAAACAAGCATCATATAGCACGAAACTGGCATTTAAAAAAAGAAGCGAACCATAACCAGTTTTTTGGTGTCATACAATCTTTCATAAATTATAATGTTTCACTCAACGTTAAAAACCGTCGTCTTGGATATTCATTATTTTGGAACAGTTGTTTTATGGCATCTGTAAAAGAAAATGTCACCATCTCTGAAAATATGCGTATACTCGTAGAGACATTAGGTTATTTCGGAGCACAAGACATGAAAAATGAGCAACGCCTTCGCCGGGAATCGAACCACGGACCTCTCGGTTACGCGTAGAGCATGCAGACCACTACACCACGAAGGCATGCGAAGAAAGCGAGAGAAATACCTTATATACTCCCCCTTTTAAAGGGCGACTGGGGTTTTGGGGACCCAATCGCCAAATCACGATGCATATTTATATCAATAAAAATGATTTTTAG